>KL567337.1:0-12682 GCA_000715275.1 Gyrodactylus salaris
CGGATGTGAATGCTGACTTTGCATTTTCAACCTTTTCAAAGACAACTGAAGAAGGGAATGATCTAACCACTCCCGAGACGTCTTGTCCAGAAACCCCCTTATTACAATTATTATTATTCCGTTGATTAGGAGTCCCTCATTTCCATCTTCAATGATGTGCGAAGAAACTTCCCTATTGTACAATAGGATGCGAGAATACAAATTTCGTTGAGGTGATTCTTCTCAATTCTTAAACTACGTATTTTTCTAAGGACAGTTTTAGAAAGTTAAATTCTTCTCGACCCTCCTAGAGCAGGTCCCCAAACTACCTACTTGAAAGTAGTTTTACATTAAATATTGACTTGACTTGCAATTTGATATTCTTCGCTGCTCTAAAAATTAAATTGGAATTGTAAAGCTGAAATTCTAGCAGTTTAAAACGAAAAATGCTCTCTATATGCCTCTGTTGAAATCTCTACTTATAAGTAGAACAATGTGGGGACCTGCTCAAAAATTAATTTTGAAAATATTTTATTCCACTCTCAATGGTTAGAATATCAGAAAAGATCTTGAAACAGAGTAACTATTTAAAATAATTTCTATTCTCTCACCCTAATACACAGTATTGTATCGCAATAAATGAGTCATGCACTATTTTTGCATCTGTTGAGTTCAGCTTGCAAGTTATTTTCGCACTTTTCTGGTAGCCCTAGATAACACAATTTTTCTCAAATTAAAAATTTCAGATCATTTCGAAAAAACATGTTTCTGAATACATATTATGAATCAAAGTCATGTAGCATCATAGTTAAAACGGGACTAGAAGGGTTTTGGAATGATGGATTGTTTTCATTTTCTTCCCCTTAAAAACTTTTATCTAGCTATTGGATTGAGGAGTACCTTATACCGTGTATTACGTGTGACAATTCAGTGAATCTCGTCTATAAAGCCATAATCGACAATCTCCTACGCTCTAGATCCTACATTCACTCGACCAACTTTACATTTTCGAGTCCCTTCATCAAGAAGTTGCTAGAGTACTCTTTGCTGCTCTCCAAGGAGTACACTTCCATAGAGAACAATGTATCCAGGTTTCTCAAGGGACAAATATGCCTGGACTTGATCACAAAAATAAACTTTAATCAGCAAAACCTAGATTCTGTGAGTCAAGCTATTCTAGCCGTTCTATAAAATGCCGTTATTGTGTATGTAAAAGATCTACATTCATACACAAGGTATAAGGCTCCCAGAAAATGAGAATCCTCTTCAATAAAGAGGCGAAAAAAGTTTATTTTGATTTAATTTGTTGTTTAAAATAAAACTGTCATTCTAACTGTTTAAATTGAAAATCCAAATTAATTATGTTGACAATTACAAAAAAAGAAATTGGTATAATATATCTGCTAATTAGTACCTTAAAACATCTGAAATGCTTTATTTATCTCAATATTGGCGATAAATATGCTAAATGCTTTATGGCGATAAATATGCTAAAATGTTTTTCTAACTCCTAAACCAAGATATCTAGAGAATGTTTGAATAGTTATTTATTATTAGCTTGATAGAAGGAACAACATATCAAAGTATGCTAAATATGCTTTTTGGGAGCCCTATTCAGAATTTTGTTCTCAATGGCTGTTTTATAGAGAATTCTTCTAAGTTGTCAATAATAGAACCATCTGAAAAGACGTACTTTATAGAGCTTTCCTTCTGATGAATTATCTAGACAATAAACCTAGAAATATAATTTTTTCATATCTTCTACTTGTTAACCAATCTTTTATTTTCAGATAGTCAAATTCTGCTGGAACAATGAACTCTACACCAGTTACATCCACCTGTACACAATCGAATTGACTGACTACCTGACACCGCTGCGTAGTTTCATCGACCGAATCGCCTACCTTTCGCTAAAGGAGAGCACAGAAGTCCGTGAGGACCTATTGTCAATAAAGGAGGCCTCAGTCCTCCTCATCCAATTGGCCTGGACCGGAGATCCTAGATGCTCCGCTGAGGAGCAATGCCGGTTTGCCAACGGAATATTCGAAGAATGCTTTAAGCCGCCGCCAGATGACTACGCTAAGGTGGTCTCTTCCAGCTTCTCCTCAAACTTCCTCCTCAGACAACTCACGAATGAGGTTGAGATCTCTGTGCACTTTTTGAATTGTCTAAAGATCACAACGGGGTCGTGGCAAAAGTCCCTTTTGTTCAATGAATCGGAAACTTTTGGGTAACTTAAGTTTGATTTAAATCTCTTTATTCATATCAAAGAGTAATTTCGTTTATAAATAATTAGGAGCAATGGAAAATCTAAGAACCCTAAACATTTTGCGGAGAAAATTTAGGCGTCCGTTGATTTTTTTCGATCAATTATTTGATCCGAATTCCAGGTTTCATTTTGGACCATCGGGGTAGATATTGCACCAAGAATTATGTTTATCTTTTTAATAAAACATATTTTTTGTTAGAAATAAAAGATCAACCTAAAATCCATGTTTTTGGCAAATTTTTGTTTTCACTTTTTGACTCGTCCAATGATCATGCTTAGTAAGCATTGCTTACCGTATGAAATAAGTCATATTTCATTATGAAATATCAAAGATCATAAGAGGCGTAGACATGATCCATGCGTAGAAGCTTCCGAATCGTAAGATCGATTTCGAGAGAACCGAAATTGTCAGAGAGAAAAAATTGTGATTATTCTACCTTATTTACAAAAATTTGAACGTTTTAAATTTTTTTTAAATATTATTTTTTTCCAACTTCTTCAACTTTAATCAGCAATAAATTATAGATTAAGCTTCCATCTATCTAACTGTATAATCAATTTCGATCCAGCATGTGTGGATGCAAAAAGTTATGTAGCATCAAACTTCCAGGGACACCAGTGCTCCTGTGGGTCCTATAATTATTGCTCTAAAATCTACTCTTAATAACCCAAGCCGATGTAGAGGTCTGATGAGAATCCAAAAACATTTTGTGCTCGGTATGACTGAACCTCAGTCCAATACTTTTCCCGCTACTCTGCATACACATAAGCGTAATTTCATTGGTTTATACATATCAACCAATGAAATTGTGTAGTTATAGAGTTATATAGAGTGCTCTAATCCTTAATGTAAATCATTTTCAGACTACATCGCAGATACCAACTGTTCCTGAATCTCTCCAATTGCATAATCGCAAACCTCAAAGAATCTCAAACGAATAATGAAATATTCTTCAACTTAACATTCCTCCTCTATTTTATAAACCTGATCGCTTACATCACACGCAAGGTGAATGAAAAAACAATTCCTATCATTGACCTCTATTGCTTCAATTGCGTGAGTTTTCCACACTCTCTCTCTAAAACGTAATAAGCCTATTTATTAAAATTTAGATAATCGCTGAATTACAAATTGGCTATGCAAGGCTGAACGAGCAGATTCCCTTTCCATTTAACCTCATACATTTGTACGATAACAACCTATCATGTCACTTATTAGAGATCTTTTGTGGCATTTTGAAAGTGGACAAGAAATACTGCAGCCTCACGGCCATCTCAGTTCCAAAAGATATAGAATCTATTTTAATGAATCTCAAGAAATCAAAGTCACTCGAAGAGCATCAGGCAAGAGAGGTTGCTGAAAAGTTGTCTTCCTCTAACATGTGAGAAAATACTAGATCTATGAATCTGAGACATTTTCACACTAAATTTTCTCTCAGAATGCTCTCTTAAAATTGTTTTTATTGTGAATAGATTTGTCTGGCAAAGTGTTGGCATTAATTCTATTGAAAGTTTGATGAACAACTTGATACAGGATGTAGAAGCATTTCTCTGGCTCTTTTCCGGCTCCAAACTTCAATCGAGCCAATGGAAGACTTCTCCAGAACGACTCAATACCCTCATCGAAATTTCCTGCTCCGATTCATTCATGAAGAATGCTGAGCATGGCACTTCGTGGAATAACTTTTGCTATGAAGCTGTGAATTTCTTGGTTAATCTCTTCTCGAAAATGGACAAGGCACAATTGTCAGAGAGTCTCACTGCCTACATTGACGTGAGTTAATATTTGAGTATCACTTGAGAATTCTTGAGCCTTTATCTAAATGGTAACCGTTTTCTTCCTCCTAGCTCAATCATGAATACAGTTTTCTTTTTTTCTCTAGAATACAGAGTCCTAAATTACAATTTCTAGATCCAGATTTCTACAAACTGTCGAACAGCAATCTGAAAATTGATAAGCTACACTAATCTTTGAGAATGGATTTTAGGAATGACTTTGTATGTTAGGTCACTTTATGGAAGAGAATTCTCTAAAAATTAAATTGTCTACATGCAAGGTATTTTTTGGTCTTTTGTCCAGAAAAGGGACTCTTTGAATATATCTTACTATTCATCTATCATTGAATATTCCATAGTTACTGAGGTTATCAGTGAAAATTCCCTCATTTTCGGAAATCAAATTATTTCTTGATCAAACATATGAAAACTTGTCAGACACAGCTCATGAGAGCTTGAAGTTGGTTGGCACACAAACTACCCTTTTAGTAATTTCGCTGGAAGGAGATAAAAAATAGTCAACTTGATTCACGATTATTATAACTAGTGTCAAATAGGGCACCGCTTTTTGTAATGAGATGACGGGGAATCGCTTTAGATTGCTCAATTGTATGACGAAGAACTAATTCAGAGGCTATTTCTATCTTTCGTGCGCTTTAAATCTACTATGGTCGAAACTCTGATGTGTTAAATTAAAAATAAATTCAAATGGCCGCCATCGATTTTTTCGCTTTCTAAAGTCTACTGAATGGAAATATCGATATATTCTGTTCAAGCAAATCATTCCGCTCCTAAAGATAATCAGATTGTTTGGAAAATATTTTCCGTTTAGATTTCGAAATTCTGGCTAATTTTTAACTAGATATCGCGCATCAGTCACATCTTCCTAACAAAAGGCTTTACATTGAGAACGTCACTTCTAAAGATTGACTATTACGATGTCTAGATTACGATTGTGTGCGATTTATAAGAGGTAAAATCAAAAAGCAGTGCCTTAGCGTCAAAAAACTAAATTAACTTGAAAATAATTAGAAATCAAATTGTCTTCACGGAGAAATAGGGGGTTGAAGACGCTATGTAGTGTATGTTAACTAAATTATTATGTAATTTGATAGGCCTGAACAGAGTGATTTTCCTTTAGACACTACTAATGCTTTCTATAATTTTCTAGACTCTACTCATCATAAACAGAAAATGGCTAGTCGGATACATAAGCGAGAATTTGGCGCGCGAGAATACCGCACACGCCTTCCAGGTTCTAATCACGAAGAAGGATTACGTTTCAAACTTTATCTTCCTTTCATATTGCTACGAAAAGACCAAAAAGTGAGAGACCATTATTCCCTCTATCTCAAAACAAAATGAATCATTTATAAAGGAAATAAACCAAAGTAAAAAATAATACCTTGACTTGAGACTTTATAAATTTAGGTAAGACCTCTATAGAAGGTAGAACTTATAACTTTGCGCGCCAAAATTTAGAACAATGTCTCAAAAAATTTAGATTTAATTCAAAATTTGTATATATTTTGAAGCTTCTTTTTAGAGGTTATTTTCAGAAACAGAGTTCAATAATATGATAATTAGTTAAGAAGTCAGAAATCTCAAATCTACAATGATATTTTGGTACTTCCTGGGTATTTTTCGACCATTCAATAACCGAATTCGTGGCCACATTGGTACAGACCAATATTGCTAGTAGTGGATAATAATTTGTTATTAAATATTCCAGACTCAAGACAATGATGAATCTCACAGAGGAGGACAACAATGAGATAAAGTTCAAAGTTCATTTCCCCCTCTCCCTCGATATCAAGAGTTCCGATCAATTAGTTGATAGCTGCATCCTCTTCATGAAATTTGATAACAACCACGTTAATCAATTCCTATCGGATTTCCTACTCAACGATTATAACTATTCTAGTCAGATGACCCTGCAAAAAGTGAGTGAAAGTAAGATAGAGTTATGAAAGATCTTCAAATAGATCAACCAGCTCTCTAAGCTTTTGTATTTACACTCATAAGTAGAGCATAAGAGTTACCCAAAACTGTGAAACTCCTTTCATAAGGGAGATTTTTAGAATTTCCGTGTAGATTATCGTCTCTTGTTTCATATTCTGTGTAGAAGAGTTTCTAGTTATCGTTCCAAAAGAAGCTTCGTGGGTTAGGTTTATTTAATGAGGGATACGCAATAATTCTCTTGTAAACTCTCTAATATATAAGTATTGAATAATGTTTACTTAAATAAAAAACAGATTGAATCTGGTTCAGTCGAGAAGAAAAAGAAGATCAAACTACAAGGCTACGTTCATGAAAGAGACAACAACTACGAATCAGCCATGGCCATCTACAAATCTGTAAGCATTCTCACTTTAATTAATGTTGAAATTGTCGCTAATTATTTGGTCGTCAAAGTATTCTTCTAGATTTGCTAATTTTTTGAGTAATTAGCATTACCTAGTGAGATCTAAAGCCCACATGGTCCCAGGAAACTTGGCAAGGTTATCTTTTCTGTCTAAAAACTAACTCTAGCCATAATTTCACTACAGTATATTATATTCCTCAGGGAGAAAAGACTACGCAGAGGTGTTAAAATTTTAGAAAAAGGATTTTAAAAAATATAATATAATTTACGAAATGCCATAGCTTGGAATATTAAATTCTTTCTAGCTTCTCAGAGATGAATTGGATAATATTGAAAATGGCAACAAATGTGACATTGACTTCTTCATTAATCGTATAACTCTGGTAACATCACGCTCGTGTGTAGCTGGGGAGGTCAACAAGAATCTGGTAGGTTATCCCTAATTCCCATCTCCGAGAGTAAATTGATCTGATTGTAGTATTCTCCCCTAATCAATAAGAGTACACCTTTCATAACGCAACTTTGAAAATACGTATGGCAGAGAAAGATTATTATTTTTCAAAAATTTTTCGGTTTGGAACAAGTTTATTTTGACTCTGAAATCTGTCTAATGACTATTATGTTATTGTGAAACTATCATATATTCTGCTTTTCTCTTGGTTCATTTTATTAAAAAATCAATAACTAAATCATAAAGTCGCTTATGATTTAGCAGATTAGATCATACCTATAAAGATGTGTTATACAATGATATATTTGCGTCATTTCTAGGAATTATGGATGTCGTTTATCAAAATTTTATCAAATCGCTTCAGTAAAGTATCAGAGAAAGAAAAAAAATGTGAGTATAACTTTGATAACAACATTGCGTCTCCATTAAATAGGTACCTGCGCTTAGTATTTTTAAGATATATTCTAAAAGAATACAGGCCTACTACGTAAAAAAAGAGGAATCATTCACTTTAACATATTAATTTACACCAAAAGAATAGATTACTTTATTTCAAAGACCTAACAATGAATGCATGAGTTAAGATCCAAATCCTCTTTCCATCAAGATATCAGCGATTGCATCATTCAAATAATCCACTCGGCTACAGTATACGTATCCCTGGCGCAGATAATAAAGGAGATCCTATATTCATCCAACGACCTATCGCCTACCGGGCAGGAGGAAACTGAAAGGGGTCTAATAAGAAACCTGAACCTTGATAAGAACACTTTCATCTTCCAGTTGATCAACCGCTGTCAAGAGGAGATGTACCTGTGGAATACCAGCAAGAAGACTACAGAGTTGGAGCAAGCGAGCCTCTACCTAAATCACCTGCGTAAGGACTGTGTCTATGGGACTAAAGTTTTGCGAATTGCAGCCTCTAAGAAGTGCTTCATCTGTAAAAGGAGTGCACTATCCTTCTCTGGGGAGTCTGGGAGTGAGGAGATATCTTATCTAAGGTTAGTGAACTATACATATTTATGGTAATATATTTTATTTCCATTAAAAATACAGGTAACAAGTAGGGCCACGCAATTTAATGCATATCAAGAATAAATTAATACATTTTGGCAATAATTGTATGCCATTTACTTCAAAAAAAGTAATACATTTTTAAGACATTTTTTATTAGAAAATATCATTATCATCGGCAAGACTTATTCCATTTGTAGCCAATCCCTTGATTTTGAATTTATCCTTGAAAAAATCTAGTTTGTCACCATTTCGAAAGCGGACAGAATATCCAAGATTTTCTTTCGATAAAGCAGAAAAGATTTTTTCCATGATAATATATATTTTGAAGAAGAGTGCATAGGTCCGTGCTTTAGACATAATTGAGAAGAAATGGTTTTACACTTCAAGATCGGGTTTTATAGTGGATCCTAACGTATCATTACGAGAGAGATGTAAAATTAGAGTTTTGAAATAAAAAAGTGTGAAAATGGGGGTATTTAAATGAATGCATAATTAACACGTATTTAGGACATTTCATCTTTTGGGCCCTGGGTCCTATCGTATTTTAGCATCGTTTTCGTGCTCTACATAAGAATCAGACTTACCACAACAAAAAATACATTTAGTGACCCCAGAAATAAGTAACAAGAATAAGGAAATCCAAAATCATTCAAATCATTTTTTGTGTCGCATACATCGACCTTCACGGTGCCCCTGGCACACAAAATTTAACGCTTCATATCTTTTCACAGTCAGAAAGATCAAAACACAATCTGAATTTATCGAAAATTCTATTCTTTCAACAGTTGAAAGACTTGAAATTTAAAAGATTAGTTATTTAATTAATGACATAAAATATGGCAAGAACTATTCCTAGACATATTCGACCTTTCAGGTCTCTTCAGTAGGACCATGTTCACCGAACCCTTGAATGGGACTTATTAGCCTCGGTATGACTGCTAGTCAGGCTACTATAGGCACCTCTTATTAGTAGTATCATTACGGGGATTAAAGAACTCATCTAACGAGTTTCCCCTGTAATTGCTAATCTTGATTTCTAAGTAGTTCTTATGTACTACTAAGTAGTAGCGGAGGTCAGGAGGGGTTATTTTTATAAATGGTCAGGCGAATAAGTCAAACTTTAACTAAAAGAATTCAATAATCAGTGAGAGTAGATCATAACCGGCATATACGTTTCGTCCTTATTGGGACTCTTCAGTATGCCATAGGTGGAAATCGACCCCGCAGCCAGCAGATTGGCAAGCCAATGCACTATCCACTGATCCAACCCAACGATGATACCACTCTCACTGATTTTAATATTTATTGTTCTAATCTCAGAGCCTGAAGCTTCTTTTACATAGGTTGTCTCAGTGCATATACACGACATAGCTTTTAAGACTTATTCAGACACCCACCCTTGTTCGACTATGCGACCATTCCAATTCTAGACTCTCGGTCTGGTAAGCCAGTTGCTAAAACCTCTAGCTCATTTATTTCATTAAGACTTTACTAGCGAGCGGGGATATTTTCTCTAGTTTTTTTGAATGAATACACTAACTAGTTGGAGTTTCACATTGAGATATCCAAAAAAAAAATCGTTGTATGACGCAACTCTATTGATCGATGATTCTCGATCGGTTTAATGTATGCTTTGTCCAGTTTTAAATGCAACGAATCGTCCGCCAACTACTTATTCATTTGAAAGATTCATCGGACTAATCAGAAATCGTTCACGGTAGAATCTTGATTCCTGCTAGAGAAGGCAATATTATATTGAATCAAATTTCCCTGTGTAGTCACTAATTTCTTCTATTGCCTCGTTGACATCTATTAAGAATTCTGTGACCTCTTTGCTCACCACCAAGTCCGTTTCTGTAATAGCCGTCTGAGTCTCATTGGTCAAAGCATTTAGCTCAGCATTAAGCGCTTCATATTTCATTGTGAACTTGTCGATAAATTCATTTAGATCTCTTGTTAGATTGTTCAAAGATTCCTCAACTCGTTGATACATCACTGAGCTTCTATTTGAAGGATCGAATTAATTAGTTTAATAAAAAATTTCTACATAAAGATAAAGTTTAATTATTAGAGATACCTTAGAGATAAGAAATACTTATTAATTGATATTCCCTAGTGGAATCCAATTAAAATTGAGCAAGAAAAACACGTAAACTCTTATTTTCAATATTTACCTCTAATCCACATTTGGAGGTTTGAAGTGGAGGACCTATAGGTAAATTTCGAAAGGCTTTGAAACATCGAAGAACATAAGAGGGGTAGACATGGAAAGCTAATCCACACATTTTTAAGAGAACCAAAAAGATTTGGTTTCCTCTGCTTGAGACCACGAAGAAGGTTTTTATGCATATTGATATATAATTCAAATGACAACTTATTTACTCGATTACAAACAATATTGTTTTGTCAACAAATGTCACTTACTGAGTCTACTCTATTTATGTGATCCTAATACTGAAATATGTCTGTAATTACATACACTGAGCATACTCATAAAAACCTATCATAATCGGACCATCATCCATTCGGTGGGACCAGAATACTTACTTCACTTTATTCTTGGCCCTGTCAAGTCTAGCCTTGGCCTTCTCCATTTTCACCTTCAAACTGCCAATTAGATTTATCGACTTCTTGTGAAATTCCTCGATGAAAGCGTTCAATTTAATGTTGACCGATTTGACCAGCCTACTTGTGCCCTCCTTGAATTTATTGATTTTTTCAAACAGCAAAGTCTTTAGATGTGAGAAGAATCTGCCAATTTTCTCGCCAAACAACTCGAACTTCTGGCGTGTTATCACGATAAACTCTTCAAAGTCACTCGTATTGTCATCTGTATTATCGTCGACGTATATTATTCCGTTGAAATGCTTCATATCATACCTTAGAGTAAAAGTTTGGCTACAACGTTTAATGGAGAGAGTTGTGTCAGCAACATAGAATTGTACTACTAATGGAGGGATTGTGAACTCCAGATGTCAATGATCCTGGTTCGAATCCTGGCCAATCCTCTGTCCCCGAGATGCACGAAACTCAGTTAACAAACCCCTCATACTATTCGCAAGTACATTGCCAACAATAAAAAATATTTCTCTCCCGCTGGTTATCTGCAGATTAGCCTTTAATGGCAGTCCGATCCCCGAGTCAGCTACAATTTGGTGCCTTGAAGAGTAACGAACCCGACCCCTTACCCATGTATAAAGATGAGCAGTGTTGTAGATAAAAAGTAAGACTACGGAATCAAGCCTACCTCTGTGCTGTCGAGAACAACTCCCACACGTATCTTCTCTGGACATAGCAACTACCTCACTCGTCGAAGCTAAGAGCATGTGGGGAGCGTTAATATTGTAACAGCCTTCAAGTCCTTACAAATACTCAATTCGAATTCGATTCCAATATCCTCCTTGAAACTAATTTACTTGGTAGCTAGTTTCAAACCATCCTTCCCCTTTTATAACCCCTCATGTAAACCCGAAGGGAGTTAGACTTGGCTATGAAACCCAATTCAAAGAAGTAAAATGAGGTTAACCTCGGTAACCTTCTTATTGCTTATAAAAATGTGACCCACTCACAAGCTATCTTCCGAAATGAATATTGCATTCAACTCCTTATCAACATCATCGAAGCTAAATGTTATTTTTAAATAATTCAAAACTCACTCATCAGATCTAGAGAATAGGATAGAGTTGAAAGAAAATGGAGAAAGAATTCTAATTTATGACTCACAAAATTGGTACTATTGAAAGAATATTGAATAATAAGAAGAATAGTAGGAACGAAATACATTGCATTTTTCCCTTTGCTACAAGTGAAACCTCGTGTTAAATAACTAGAAAAGCATTTATCAAGGCACTTTGTCAATCTAACTTTGTTGATTTCAAGCAAACAGCGAGATTAAACATTTAATAATCAAACTCTTTGGATCGGAATGAATATATAGGATGAATATATAAATAACCATGTCGGTGTAGGGTCTGATGAGAGCCGACGAAAATAAAAAAGCTTTTTATTTACCTATTTGGCGTTGTTATACTCTACAGCATGACTCTAAGTCAGCACCCTGCAAACATTTTTGAGGAAATTAGGCAATTTATGTCCTCTAAAGTCTGCTTCTAGTTTTCATTCCGAACATTTCATCGTTGTAAATAAGATCAGTTCATATTAGAATTACGCGAGTTTGCTTTTCCCTTGGATACTACTTAAAGGGGCTTGATTAAATCCACTCGGCCAGTCTACGTGTAAAAACAATCAATTTCTTGAAGGAATTTTTTTCGGATAGGCTCTGAAACGCTCAAAAATGCCATCAGATTTCTTCTAGGATGTATTTTTTCTCGAATTGTAATTTTTCACGCTTTCATGTTTTGCTTCAATTTTATTGGCTTTTACCCGCAACTAATCAAAAAAAATTATTAGTTTTAATATGCTTTTGGACAGACTTAGTCTTGGGATTGTTTACAACTTCATGTTTTATTTATATGAACGATTTTTGAAAAAAAATTTTCAAAGATTGTTTTCAGATATCACGCCTGTTATTTTTTTTTATTTAAGACCCATAACTAAGGCTACCAGAAAAATATGCTATTTAATAATAAAGAAAAAAGTGATCTCAAAAAAGGCAATAAATAATTTTGTACATGAAAATAGTTCTTGTTAGGGAAAATACTATATTTAATACTGTATTTAAAAAAATTTATTTTTATTGTGAAATATATGTTCCTTTAGATTTTCAGGAGTGAAATATTTTTCATCTCCCAAGCAGTCCCTCATTAAACTGAAATGACACACTGTTTTCATTGGTCTATTATTTACTGGTACAGACACACTATGA
>KL567337.1:12702-45535 GCA_000715275.1 Gyrodactylus salaris
GTGATGAAGGCCTTGGTTCGAATCCAGGCACCTGCGGTATACTGATGAGTCCCAAAAAGACGAAACGCGTCCATACCTGGTTTTGAAGGTAGTACGTGGATCTACGATCCAGAAGGGATCTTTAGCTGTGTGAAGTTGTTATGAGTCAGTCCTTAAAAAATAAATTATCATTCTGAATGATCAACTTACTATTATGAATGTTGACCTATGCATTCATCAGATAAATTCGTAATCCTTTAGCATGTTAAACAAAACTTTCTCATGATTACATATTTAATTCTTATGTAAAACGAAGAAAAAGCCCCCGACTAGCAACACACAGCCCATCGTCTCTTTTCTCAAACCGGACAAAGGGCAATGCAGAAACTAAACAATAAAACCGGCTTATGATTGGCCGACACAGGATACCCTAAGATGATTGGACAGAATGAGCAGGCTATCCAATTTCTCTAATGTATAAATAACCATGTCGGTTTAGGGTCTGATGAGAGCCGACGAAAATAAAAAAGCTTTTTATTTACCTATTTGGCGTTGTTATACTCTACAGCATGACTCTAAGTCAGCACCCTGCAAACATTTTTGAGGAAATTAGGCAACTTCCTCTAAAGTACTTATTGTCAGAACTTGGACATCTCTTTTCAATGAGTGAGACGACCTCAGCAATATTTTCCAATTGCCTCGGCTTTCTCTATTTTTCATATTTTTCGTGTAATTTTGCATATCTTGTAAAAAAGATTTATCTCAAATAAACCCTTTTTGAGTTTCATTTTTGATAAATAACTTGATGAAATCTCTTTTGCCAAGGAGTTCTCAAGATGTGTCCTCAAATACATTCTTTCAATGAAGTCTTGAGGATTTTTTGCATTTCATTATTGTCCTCCTTCAACTAGGGAGGTGGCATAGGAAGTGACATAACAAGTTCTTAAATTGCATATTTTAGAAACACTCTTTTTCATCTCGAGAAACTCTCGAGCGTAAGACTTGGATAGAATTACGAATTTGGCAGAATCGACACCCCAACTATGTAATCAGGAGTCGTAATTTAATATGCCCAGTCCTTCTGATTGAAGAGATAATATGCAAATATTTACTTCAGTTCGTTGGGGATTCGCATAAAAGAGAAGGAAGCGTGATCCTGAAACGAGATACCTTTGAATCGAAAGAAAAATTCAAAAATGTTAAAAAATACAGGTTTTTGCAAATTCCATGGCTACTCTAACTTGTTTAAGAATTAGGTTTTTAAAAGATTTTCTTGAAGATGTGAAATACGCTGCAATTTTCTACTTTATTGAAAATAATACATTTTTGCTATTAAGTAAGACATTGACGGCTAATCTTCTTATAGGTATTTTGTCAAACTAGAGTGAACCATAACATTTGATTTGTGATTCCTAATGTACAGTAGTTCCCATGTAGATTATCGTCTTTCGATCGCCGTTTGATTAGCATAATTGTCTTGTAGAGAATAGAATAATCTACATGAGAATTTCTTCACATCTCACAAATGAAATGTTAGGGCTTGAAAATACTTTTTTTTAACGTGTGAATTAATTCATGCAAACTAGGTGTAGTCGAAAACTGGAAGATGTTAGAAGAAACAGGGGGAAATATGGACTTGATAGGAAACACACATTGAAAATGGGACTGCTACAATAATTAGAAAGTACATGATGATTGTTTCAGCGAATTTGGAATGATTAACAAAAGGAAGCATGTCAAGATATTTGGATCTTCTTGTATTAATTATCTCTTCTCGACTCTAATTAAATCCATGTGAAATCATGGCTTACGAGAGATCAAGATGAAGTACGCATGATTGAGGTAAGAACCCTAAATATAAGTCTTGTAAAGAAAAATTAAACAATTCTTGAAAAAATCATGATATCGCTTCGAATCAAGCTATGAGTTCAGGATCAGAGTTAATTTAGGAGAATCAAGAGTTTGAAAATAGCAAGCCTAAACTCTGCTGTTGATTCTTAAATTCTTTAAGAGTGTAATTAAAAATTTTAAATCAACAAATCAATTTTAAATTTTTTATTTTGAGAAAGAAATCCCAACGAATTTGTGTATCCTGAATGAGTATAACTGGAATTCAAAGAAAAAGTATTTGTTACGTGTCATGATTTCACAAATTTTATCTGTTTTTATGAAGATCTGAATCCCAAAAAGTTATTAGAAAACAATCTACTTTGATTCTTTTGTTGAGTTTCTTCAATTTGCATGAGAAGAAAGTTTTTAAAATAATTTCTTCAATAATAAACGATTACTTCATTCGAAAAATGCTCATAATATGCATATTTATGCCACATTAAATAGTTTCCATTCTGTTATTATAAAAAGTTCAGTTGTACGAATAAGAGAGAGAATGCCAAGCTTTATCGCATCACAATGTTGGGTTCTGATTGAAGAGAAGACTATTAGTAAAAATTAATTTTAATTTCATCTAGAAAAGAACATGTTTTTATAAGATATCTTTTCCGAATTTGTGATATTATATAAAGTCCTGACATGAACTTTTCCCGCCCAACTTGATGTCATCAAGCTCCTGGCCAGTGTCATTCACTATGGCAAGCGGTTCTCCGATGTGGCCATCATCGGTTTCTTGACTCTCGGCCCTTTTCAGGTCGGCCTCCCTGTTTTCATTTTGGCTCAGCTTGTACATGAAGAAGAGGAACTCGACCAACTCGACTACAACAGCAGCGGTTAGACCGATTGTTAATGAGCACAAGCCACCGATGCGAGAAAGTAGGACCGCCATACTGAGGACAAGGCGGTCCTTTTTAACAATGGTGTCATTGGACTTCCTCTTGACCAGAACATATGCAAAGTTCTCTCCGTCCAGATCAAGGGTTGAGTCACTGGGTAGGCTGTTTGGTAGGTCGTTTTGATTGGAGTATTTCTTGAACTCGGACAGTGTCTCCGAGTTGTTGACAAAGTCGAAGGTGCTCAGTACCCCGTTGAGATGCTTAAGCCAATAGAGTTGCCAGTGATGCGCCCTCCACTTGGTAACTGATGTTGTAACACCGTACGAATGATATGTACATTTTGGCACACATTTCTTATTCAACTTGTAGGCTTCTTTCACGTCATATTTCAACTTTGTCAATAGACACGAAAGACGCTCATACATGTCATCGAAGCTAACATTTATATTACCGCAATAGGGCAACTCTTCATTCGGTATCCCTGCGCGAGGATACATGGCATAAATACATTTGCAATCCTTCATAATCTCACGTTGTACTTCGTTCAAGAGGCAATTTGTCTCTGTGTAGTTGTAGTGTTCGCCGAGGTCTACTATGATTCTATCTGAAGTGTCATTCAAACAGGGCTTGGTCGGTGTATTGAGGTGCTCACGGCGAGAGATTTCATAATTGATTTCATTCATCTTCCCAGGTTCTATGTGATTTCCATTCTGCTCCATATTCGGTAAGGTGCCAGGCTCGTGGATGGCTACCAAGAGACCGGTTGCCTGCTCAAAAACGTCGTCAGCGAACAGCTGACGTTGGTCGATGGGATCGAGTTTCCTATTGAGATTTGCGATGATCCCGAATCGCTCAATTTCACCTCTATCGTTTTCTTTGGGTTCAAAGGTATGACAATTGAAAAAGGTCGTATCGGAATAGGTCTTGACGTCGTAGCCTTGTAGTTTACCGCAATCATTCTCATAAAAAACTGTATCTGACTTTGTATAGATACAGCCGTAGTAAGCAGACAGATTGTAACTAATCGATAAAGCCTCTTCATATTTTAGACTCTGATAGTAGACATTCTGTTTTCTAAGCCATAACAGGAAGCCGTTTTTAGGGTCATTCTTTTCAATAACCTCTGTGACAATATCATTTAAATGGAGACTGAATAGGTGTGGTGAGCGTACTTTGGAAATGTTATTTCTCCATTCATCATACGAGTCCTTTTTGTACGGGTCATGGCGACAAACAGTAACTGAAGGAAATGGACTCTGATCGTCGAGCTTTATGATCGAGTTCACAGTCACATCGTAATTGAGATAATCTAATATCAACAGGGTTGTTGAAGTTACCAAGAAACTGGTCATGCATAACAGAAATGCAAACCAGGCGAGGCGTAGGGCTGAGGGGCCAACACATAGCTTCGGTATACCACGGACTGATAAGCAGGAACAAAATATCTCAAAGCGACTCTTCTTTTTCAGGTTGGAGACGAGATTGAGATTGTCTCTTGAGATCTTTCTAGATCGCCTACGTACGTACATCCTTTCAGAACCATTTATCTTTGTTAATTATTGAGATCATATCCCTTCTGGAGGATATGTTAGAAGAGAATGCTTATGCTATTATGATTAGTTTCGTTAAGGCTAGAAATTAGTTAGTCTCAAATGAATTTCATTGGCTATGGGCGAAAAGAGGCATTTTATTGGTTGTTATTTTCAAGATACTCGATGAATGAATTCAATGAATGTTTTTTCTCTCTTAGTACGTTTATCTAGAATTTCATTCTGATTGAAGTTCTCATTACTCAAAGAAGCATAGTTCTCCCATCATATTATAGGGAATCTGTTCAGAGGTAAATTTAATTACAGAATTTACCTATTCCTACTGTAATGTAATATCATTGTTATATAGAGTGGGAAAAATACTTGAATTGTGAAACATATACTACCTCGACTGCTGAGTTATTGAGTTATCATATTTTGAACGGAATCAAATCATTTTTTAATTTCATATAAAGCAGTACAAATTTAACATGAATAAGGAAATCCTTGCGTCGCACACATCGATCCATAATTCTATAATTGTGTTGAATTTTAGACTAGGTTAATTACTGACAATTTACAGGTTTAATGAATCGCAGGAATTCTCATGCTTTATGAATTCATTAAAATATAAAAGTCGTTTTTTACTCAATTCTAGGTTCTTTTTCAAGGTATTTTTCGAGGTGTTAATAACTACTCAAAAAAAGTTAAGAGTGAGCAATCAAGAATGATTTTCATAATAACTAGTGTCTGTCACCTCAAGTTATAGCTGGAAATTGAATTAGCATGAAGAAGGATCTTCGATCGTAAAACTTTTAGTCTAACGAAAAAAAAATATAGAAAAGCTTTTTCATTATAAATTGGTACTGATTTACTGTTCTATTGACGTGAAATTAAAAAATAAAATTGATTCCAAAATATTAACTCAATAACTCAGCAATCTCTTCCATAGAGTCATTAAAAAGTTACCGAATCTTTACATTTAATTCCTTTGTAAATTGACAGTCATTAGCTGAGTGTAACAGGTCGATTATGGATGGGACGGTGTATGCGACGCAAAAATCCCTCAATGTGGTTGGTTCACAATGATTATGGATTTCCTTATTCTTATTAGCACTGACAAGTAGCAAGTAAC
This sequence comes from Gyrodactylus salaris, assembly GCA_000715275.1. Lineage (NCBI taxonomy): Eukaryota > Metazoa > Platyhelminthes > Monogenea > Gyrodactylidea > Gyrodactylidae > Gyrodactylus > Gyrodactylus salaris. The sequence goes on from KL567337.1 coordinate 18,072, forward strand.
CATTTTCTAGTCCATTTGTTCTAATGCAGTTAAATACGTAATTTACTTATATAAGAATATTAAATTAACATATTATCAGGGCATTTTACTATAGAGAGTATATTTTTCAAGGCACACCTGACCGATTTTACGAATAGGGAGATATTTAACTAGATAGAGTCAATTCTATTAAAATGAGTTAAAACAAAGAAATCAAAAGGTAATGCAAGATTTAACTGCAGTAACAACAGATTAGTCACTCAACTTGAGCACACTCTCTAGCAGTGTCTCAGGGATTGATTTCTCATAATATTGGGCTGTTAGATAAGTGTTATCATCAAACCTTGAAAAAATCAAACCTCTCAAGGATCAATTTTGTGTCTGATCAGTTCTTCGTTTGGAAGGAAAGTTTTACAAATTCTTGTTGAAATGTCGTGGCTGATACTCTTTTATTATGTTCTTCGATTCTTGTTATCAACTTTCTTTGGGTATGGCCAATCTTGGTGGCTCCACAGTCCCCAGTGAAGTTGTAAACTAAGCGTTTATTTTCTACGTGGTTGATTCTATCTTTCGCGATCAGATTGAAAAGTATTTTCGTTTTGAATACGATTTTGAACCGTATTCCGTTATAGTTTTCTTTAATAAAACTTTCTTATCCTCTTTTGATTTTCAACGTCACCTCCTGGTTCTTCTTCCTGTTCTTGTTTGACTCCTTAGAAACTTCCTCAGTTATGCTCGTTAGATTTTCCCACTCCTTTGGTATTTCTCCTTTGGCTCTTCAATTATTTTCTTCAGTCCTATCATGAGTCCAATTTCATATGAAAGAAGACTTAAACTGTAATGGTGAAGGTTTCATTTCTTAGAATTGAGTTTCATAGCCGAGTTAAACTCTCTTCTGGTTCACATGAGGGGTTATAATGGGGGGAGGAGGATTTTGAAAGTGAATTTGATTCAAGGAGGGAGGAGACTGGAATTGAACCCATGCCATATGAGATTTCATATCTATAGGACACCATCCTTCCAAATATAAAATTTTCTGTAGATGGATATCACCTCAAAGTATATCTTCTCTGTTTATATGATAAGCTGAGTGCTTTGTGAGAAAGTACAATAATTCATAGCCACCTTGAGAGAAGTGTCAGAAGAATTCGATGAGCCAACACGAGTGTCTACAAAGTTAATAAATAAGATTCACCCAACAAAGCTGTTCCTGTCCCTACCCTCCCTAGCGAGTGTAATATACAATTTATTACATCTAGAGAGAGATCGGAAACGCCATCAAAACTCTCCCAAGAGAATAAGCAACGAGTAAATCAAGATATAACTTGTCACATATTCCAGCGAAAAAAAATGTGCAAGATCCGTTCTAAATCAATTCAATGTAATGCTAGGCGAATTTGAGATTAAAATACAAACGAGCGGAAAGTATTAATTATTTCTTGTCTCAATACAATTGGCTTTATTTAGTTTTCTTGTAACAATGCATAAATTATAATGTTAATAGATCGGGCGGATATTTTATAAAATATACCAACATCACTGTTATAGCCAAGGTAACCAAAAGTATTTTTCTCTTTATCTTACTCTGAAATTTGGGGACCCCCGATAATAATAAGAGATGTTCCTTGCCTACGTTAATTCGATGAATTCTGTAATTTAAGGCTGATTTCAGCCATTTGTATCCTTTGAACAGTGGATTCGCAAAAAACCGAATTTCTAGGACGTTAAAAGGAATATTTTTGGTGTTTTCAAATATTAATCGAATATTTAACCCTTACAGCCTAGATTCTGGAGATTTTTTTGGATAATAATATGTTGATAACAGAAAAAATAGAGACATCTTAAAATTTATTTCTTCCACTCAATTTCGGGACAAATGGCGCCAGACTAGAGTTCAACATATTATCCTTGAATATTTTTTATTTTCTCTTAAATATGACTCTTTTGATTCCTCTAGTAACATCGTATCAAAGATGAAGCACTCTCCCTCTTAACACACTGGGAATTAACAGATGCCATAAATGTTTAGACTATTGAAAAATTGTGGGTGGTATCGAATTTGGAAAATTTGGTGGCATTTTTTCGCATCAAAGTAAAATTCAAGAATTTCTGATAGTGTTTTCATTCTGTTTTTCTCTGAAAAATATGGCAATTACAGTTTTTCCATTGCTAACTTAAAGAGAGGCCACGGTTCGAAACGGCTAAAGTCTATTCTGCATCTGTTCTGTTCGTTAAGAAGTGCAAAATTTGAACTTATTTTTCTGATTTTTTGGAGAAGAACTATTAGTTATGGGATATTTAGAAAGGGACGTATTTTTATAATCTGTCATATTTTTTCTAATGAGCGCAGGATATCATTATTCCCTAATCAGTTGTATTTTTTAGATCAATTCTCACTAAAATAATCCACAGATTTATAAAATGACATCTAATCCATCCGGTTTTGTTGACAAGATTCTATTATTGAGGCCCAAACACATTTGCTTAAGGCTTTTTTAGGTTGTCAATCACAGACGTCTAAACTTCATCTATTGAGATAAAAATTTGGACAATAGGCTCCACAACCAGTAGTCTAAGAGGGCTGGTTTACTAGCAAGTAGAAAAACTCTCTGGTAGTAATCTAAGCCGCAATATGAGATAAGACCATAAAATAAATTGTTTTCGAATACTTACTAACATGATAGAAGAAAATATTTTCAGCCTTAATTCACCTTTCTCTTCACTTAAAACTCTTTTTAGTGTATCTAACTCGAAAGCAGTATTTTCATATATAAACTCATGAATTAACAATCTAATGTCTAATGTTATGTTAAGAACAAAATTGTAATCTCTTTCAATGAATATGATGAGGAAAACACAATACTCAAAATTCCGATTCATTAGCAATACAAAAAAAGCTTCTAATTTTTAAACATTTTCAAAAAAAATAATCTTGAGTTGTGTCGAAATTTCTAAATCTTTAAAAAATACAACAAAAATCTTTCCAAAAATGAGGTTCCATTCAGTGACATTCCATCTTTTTTTAAATTTGTTAACAAAACAAGAAAATTCTTAAGCAAATAGCCTGAATTCCTCACACAGTACGCTCACTTCCTTCTGTGATGATAGAGTCTGATTAAATCTCAGTTGCACGTTGGAAACGTGAAAAGAATAATTTGATCTTTTACATGCTGAGTAGAGCAAAAATGAATCTCAGAGATCACTTACGGATTGCCTCGCGGGCACGTGGAAAGGATTTCGATTACTACATAAAACGATTACTCCCCAACTGATGAGACTAACATGAGAAGAGGATTTGTCAGAGTTCTTTTTGGCAATTGGCATAAGGGATCGGAGCACGCTTTGGGGAGATCTGAAAGAGAAATGTTGAGATAATTCGATGAATAATCAACAAAGCCTTGAGGATCACACATTAATAGACACCTCAAGGTATGAAATAAGAGGAAAAGATATTAGGACATGTTAAATTTCTTTATTCAAACCATTTCTTTCTTTTTATTTAAATAATATTCAATTTTCGAATGAGTTGTTGGTAGGTCTTTTTCTCAGCTGTTGTCGAAATTGGAATATCTGAAATGCCTTGAAATAACATTCTCGAATCTTATTTATTTTGAAAGTATTTCTCTACATCTTCTTTTGTTTACGTATTGAAAGAAAAGGTTCTTTTGTCGAGAAAATAATTGCTGATTTTGTCGTCTTTTTTACATTTTTTAATAATATATTTTTTTATCTGGAAATAAAGAAAGAAATATATAGAGTTATCTATGATAAAAGGAGCTGGATGAAAAAAGTATTCTCTCATTCATAATCAATCTTCTCGTTGAGCATTGTGGAAAGACAATGCAAGCTAAACTCTCACAAAAGACTTCTAGAGGTCTCTGCTAAAAGTCGGATAAGGTGAGTTTTAGAATTCTGAATTGGAAAAACATCCAGACGTTGTTCAGGACATGTTGAGGTCTTTCTGGCTGATGGTCAAACCAGAGTAATTTTAAAACCTAAGTCAAAAATATTATGTAGCAAAATACACGGACTACTTAATAGTATACTATAGGTTCCAATCAAAGGTCTTTATAAGGGATTGTTTCTCACACACGACAACTCATGAGCACCTGAAAGTTGTTACAGTGGTGAAAAAGTGTGTCGATTGATATCTAAAATTTTTTTTAACCCTGGACATTGTCGAAAAAGTCCCAAGAAGGTCCACTGAGAGGGGGGAAAAGATCCTGCTTGAATGAAAACAAAGGGGACTAACTTTGTTTTCTCCTTAGGATCTCGAGCCTCATCTACAGAAAGGTCCATCATGACCGCTTCCATGTTGTCTTCAATCTCGTAGTATGTCCTCTCTTCAAAGTCGCAATCAAGTTTCCATTCGTTCACAGCAGCTGTCGAATGTCGCCTCAACTTGGTGGCCAGATCAAGTGGTGTAGTCTGATCGGAATATTCTGAAATGTATAGGGAACACATTGTTAAGAATGAATGACCAATTTTTATTTAACTAATTGTTAGATTTGATGAGTCCACCTGTTTAATATAGAGTTTTAATCTACTTTCAAGTCTGGATAATATTACCTCAGTTAGGGAGGAAAAATGGTGAATTTCCAGAAATCAAATTTAAAAACAATTTCTAATTCTTTGAACAATGCTTCAAAATGAGAAACATGGGACAAAAAATTATAATTCAAGGATCATCGTTGAGAAGAGAGGATTTTGATAATTCAATAACGAGCATGATCCAGATCGTAAAGATGTTTCCTAATGAATAGAATTGATTCATGAAGATGAATTTCAAGACTTTTAAATGCATAGGATACTTGATAAGCCAGATATAAAAAGAATAGAATAGATTTGATTAAAATACCTTAACCACAATGCTGATATTCGTGAAATAAATAAGCTTTTAAACCATTAAACCACTGGATATGCACCGAGGGAGACTTTTATGAATAATAAATTCAACTTTTTGTCAGATCTCCCCGAATGGCATCTAGTCATCATCTAGATAACGTGTCATGGAAGGAATTTCATTTTTTTAATTACTTAATTTCGAAAAAAGTTTTTTTTTCAGAATAAATTATTTCAAGCAGGCAGCTAGAAGTACAGAAAGCTACTGTCTTTTACAAGCGATATCGTAAAACGCCTCAGTGATGTTTCTCATAAAACTTTTTGAATATTTATTTGCGATTTAAGCTAACAACAATTTCATTCAAGTTTCCCAACACAACCGATATTTTTCAGATTGTTTGTTTATGCGAGAAGTATGATCAGTATGGTTTTTTTTATTTAGAACTGTTCTAATCATGAATAGTGCTCATGTCTTTGGCATAAGTTGCTGCTTTATTTAATTTTATCAATGATTTAATATTCAGTATTCTTGAAACTGCGCATTCTGAAATAATTCCTCTAGAGAAGCAGTGCCCTAATGATCAAGGTTTACAGACCAAGTGATCCTTTTTTCGTTTGTTTAAAGAAATTAAATGCTTCAACACATAGAGAGCATCAGAGATACTAGTTTTTGGGTCCGCGTGATTCAGGAACCTGAATTTTAAGACATTAAAATGCTCATTTGCCTAGGAATTTGTTCAAATCTAGTGAATATCGTGAATAACAGAAATTGTGTCATGATCTTGAATAAATCTCCACCACCTTATTATATCACCAAAAGTGCGTGAAAGACAGAGAATACGAATCTGAGGAGGATCTATTTAAGCCCCACACTTTGAAAAAAGATATGATTATGGGCGATGAAACACATGAGCAGTCAAAGGTGTGCTGAGAAATTAGAATGATAATGGGAATAAGTTTAAAAATCACGGTTGTGAACGTGCTCCTTGTATATGGCATCTATTCACTACGCGATTTTCAAGCAATATGCCCCAATATCAAACCTTTGGGATATGGAAAGAGGTAAACATTTAATTTGAATATAACCTAAAAATTACTTTTTAATTCTTGCGAAATATGATAATTGCAGCATTTAGCTCAGAAATATGAACACTAAATGATTTTCTTGTCCTGGGGGTTATACACTTTTTGACCACAACCCAATGTATCAAATTTATTTTTTGTGTCCCATTTACAAATTAAAATTCACAAGCAATACGAAAATGATATTTAAAATTATGTCGGATGTATGGTTACCAAGTTGAAAATGTATTACTTTTATTATCTCATCATCGGCGAGACTGAATTTCAGAGAGCGTATAAGGTTCATCTTCAGATTTTTTTAATAAGAAAAAACGTGTATACATTAAATGAAATTTATTCAGACTTTTGAATGATGTAACCATTTGAAATAGTCTCATTGGATTATCATACTTATTGGAGTCTCTGCTAATATAGCCTTCGGTGAAGCGACAATGTTTCTTGAATTTATCCTCTTAACGCAGGATCCTAATCGTGGGATTATAAGAGGGATTAAACAAAAAAGAGATAATCAAAAAAATTCTCCCCGATCATGGAGGCGGCAACTTTTTCAGGAACTTTTCTACTTGAAACAGATATTTTCACGTCTAAAGAATGCATATTTTTTGATTTTATTTTCGGGGTTTTATTTGAACATGATACAATTCGATTATAATTCCTATTTTTCAAAGTTGACAAGGGAAAAATTAAATTTTAAGAACTTTTCGGTTAGGAGATTTTTCCTAAAATATTTAATTTGGGAAATATTCACGGTTTCTTTGAAGATTATTCTTATAGAGGTATTTTGCCTCTTTCAATAGAATGCAGTCATTAAAATAGAATAAGTATGTCTTGTTATTCAAACATAGTTACATACTTGTGCAAATTTTAAGTCTTCTACAACGTAAGATTAAAAAATATAGTTGTTATAATGTTTTCAGAATTTTCAAACTTCGACGGCCAGTATCTTTTTTCAAATAATTGACCGAATAACCAAAAATATATAATCAGAAAGCCTACAAACTCTTCTTCATAATGATGTGACTTGATGTATTTTACGACCTTGGATATATGAATAACGATAAGAAAAGTCAATGTCAAGCAACACAGGGGCTCAAAGGGTTAAATGTGATTTTTTCGATAATTTTTTATTTAGAGAATAAAAAACAAATTATAAATACATGAACGATGAAGCACTTGTTATCAAAAACGCATTTATTTATGATTTTCTGATAACTAAATGTCTGTAACATGTATGCCAAAACGCAAGGTGTCTGATTTTAATATCTGATAATAATATGGTGAATTCTATATTTATTGGCTAACGAGGGGGAGGGGGTTGCTTCAATAAACAATTTAACTTGGTTATAATATCGTGACTTGAAACAAGAGTTAATCTATTAGATTTAAACATGGCCATAGCGGACCCCTTTGACGGAGTCGATGAACATAGTCCTACTAATGAGACCTGGAGGGTCGAAACCGGCCTATAAGTAGTTCAAAATAGTACCAAAATCATCATTTCTTCCAAGGTACACAAATTCAGTGGGGAATGCAGAGCGACATACATCGGCCACACAACGACGAGACTGGCAATATTAACAAATTAGCACGAAAATAACAATAGCTCTCCACTCAAACAACATCTCGTGCGGTGAGAACGATGTAGAAAAGCAGTAATATGGTAACAATTTGGAATTCTAAACAGAAACCCTACAAACGAACTGCTCAACTTAGGAATAGTTGAAACAAGTCAACCACATGCACTCCTTAGGGATGAGATGGCCAAATTGTAGGTTTTTTTCTTTTATTGGGTTTCTTTGAGTTCTTGTTAGACTCAAGTCAGTTTAAATATAATTTCCATGGATGACTTGACACCGATAAGTGATGTTTTGTCATGAAACGTGTACAGATTTTTATGAGAAGGCCAAGACAGAATCAACTCAATTCTCAAAATCTCATACTTGAAAAATAATTACTCAAAAAGGCTTTGTTGTACTTAGTAGAAACAGGGTGGGTCAAATATATGAATAAGCGCTAAAAAATGTGTTGTGATGGGCACTGATAAATCCCTGTATAAGAACTACGGGTTCTGGGAAGTTAGTCCAGGACCAGATAGTGATGAGAAAAAATGGATTCATTGAGGAATCTGGATCAGTGGCTAGTGCATTGGCTTGCCATTCTACTTGTCGCGATTCTTCCCTATGGCATACTGAAGAATCCAAATAAGTATTTGTCTGTTTAAATGATGAAATTCTCTCTATCTGTATTTGCTTCTAAATAGTCTTATTTCCATATAAAACTCATACTACTTGGTAGTAGGTAAAAACTCCTTTCAAGACATTTTGTACAGATGATATTTTGGAACTTTTCCTGCACACTTATTAATAATGGTCGGGACACACACTATGGAATCATAGTTTTAGCCCGGGTGTAAGGTGATAGGTACTTGTGAGTAGTATGACAAATCTCCATACACTCTTAATACAAGCGTCCACTTTTTAATTTTCAATGTTACAATTGTTTATATAAATGTTTTTATAAAGAGAAGGAACCAATTGAATGTTTCAAAGAGGAATCTGCAAATACCGTGACTAAATTATTGTTTCACCGTTAAGATTACAGTTTTTTTTAATTTCAGAAATAAAGGTTTGGTGGAAATGAAAAGTTATTTTAAATTTCTAAATGTTTTTAAATCAATCTCTAAGCTTACCGTTTTTTGAATGGGCGTTGAAAGATATCAATTAGTTATAGTTATTTGAGAGTTTCTTTCAACTGTGCAGAATTATAAAGGGCTCATTTACTCTTTGAATTAACAAATTATTTTCAGCATTTCAACTATCAATCGCTAGAGTTTGTCGACAAAGTTTGAGTAAAATAAATTTCTCACTTCAGTGGATATCTACGGAGAAGCACGAAAATTGTCAAGGTAAAAACAACAAATTATTCAATTATCATCTTATGAAAGACTCAGAAATGTCCAGGATGTAATTATTTGAAATGCTCACCAATATCGGTAGGTTTATCATCATTGAAGGCCACTGTTCTCTTCCTCAATTCGCCATCTGTCATTTGATTTGGCTTGCTACGATCTGATGCTGAGTCACTGTTGACAGATGGCTCTTGATCTTTCCCCTTGGAGCTTCTCTTCTTCTTGAACACCATGACGAATAAGGGTCGGGCGAGGGGCCAGACCATGTAGATGAATGGTATGAAGTAGACACTCTTTAGGTACTTGAAGGGAAATATGATTATTAGAGAAATCAAATTACTTGTCAAGGTATCGAGGTACTAAAAAGTTGAGATTTCTTCATAAAATAGAATGCCCTTTTTGTTGTGATATTCACTTTGAGGTAAATTTGAGAGGCTTCACATTTATAAACGATTCTAATAAGACTAGAGACACACAATCAAAGTGAATTTAATGAATAAGAATTCCAAATCTTTTGAGAAAATGCCTATCTAGCCTGAAAATGAGACTATCAATGAGAAATCAATTATACAAGCCTTTGCTTTCCTTACACTAAATGTATTAGTTTAAGCTTAAAGTACGGAATTGAAATTGAAACTTTTCAGACTTTTGGGACTGGAACTTTTTTTCTGGCTTTAATTGCTATTCAGCTTGTAAAAAGTTGGCAAAAAATAATTATTGGGTCGCCCTACAAATTAGTCATTCCAAAGGGTAGTTCAAGCAAATTTCGAGAAATATAATAAATTCGACTTACTGGTAGGTAATGCTCAAGGTTGAGGAGATTGAAAGCGACCAGGGGTGAACCGAGGAGGTAGAAGACGTGAATCTTTCCGGCCACTGATAATAGAATCTTCCCAAAGACTGTCCCGTACAACTTGTCCGCATGCACAGAGAGTCTGGTGAGTGTGAGCATCTGAATGATTGTTATTAGGGATTCAGGACACTTTGCAGTTACATTGGTTGATTAGTAATTAACTATATATACAGGGAATATTTCTAACAATTATAATTACACAATTAATTTGTTGTATAAATTTTCAATTTAGTTTACACGCTTCTACTTTTAAGTAGTACAATTGTTAAGTAAGATCTTTTAATCTATAGTGCACAAAAATGTCGTGCAGAACTTTTTAATAGTTGTGCAAAAGTAGGAAAAGGGCTTGTTTTTAAACAAATATCAAGCTTAACAGATAGGGTGACACATTTTCATAGACACTGAGAAAATCGATAATTGCTTTTCTACTCTGGATTCAAAAAAATCTGATAATCGCCCTATCCATTGAATGAGTATTTCCTTTTGAACTTTGAACAAATTATGAAACGAGGACCATTTCCTAAACTTTGATTCGCTCATTTTAGTTCACACTTTATTTTCGGGGTATATAAAAAGTGGTCTTAGAATGGTTCAATCAACATCTCTCATTGTTAGGAAAATAAGAGTAAGAAATGTTGAGTAGTATAAGATGCACTTGTCGAGCGACTTGGATCAGCTGAAAAAAAGTTTCGAGGGTTAGAATAATGACAATTCTAGTTCCCAAACTTACAAGGGTAAAAGAAAATCATTAAATGCCTTGTAAATATAATCTACTGGTCTAAATTAGTTTGAATAATTGTAGAGATATTGCCAAGATATATTTTTTGCATTTAGAGAGTAGAGAATGACCTACTTCTGTAAACTTTGACAAAATTCACTCGATTAGTTCTTCATTCGGTTCAATTATCATACGAGTTTATGATCAAGAAAAAAGTGATCCGATTCTCCAGATCATAGCTTGATGAGGGATGCAAGAATGAGCAGATTCTCAATTTATTTTGTTGAACAATATCTGGAGGACTTACTTTGATTAACAAAGTACTTTTAGTGAATCAAAAAGATCGTTCTTAGATTTGTGTATTATTGCTATCATGTTTAACTAAGGGCGTAGTCAGTTATTGATTCAACACGATGCATGTTATGTCAAGTAGTCATCTTTACCAAAACTAGACTCAAGCTGACAAATGGATGAGAGAATAGAACCATGCATAGAGACTCGATGAATGAGCAAAATTGATTGATAGCTAGAAGAGATTGAGAAGAAGAGATAGAAATGGATCGATAATCAAGATGCTCTTTGTGGAAGTGTGATCTGCAGAGTATGATGGGTAAATGAGTCATGATTAAGGCTAGCATAAAAGCCCTCCTAGGCCAAAGCATAGAAAAACTTTAATTTTTTAGAATTTTGTTGTAGATTAATTAGTGAGGCAAATTCAGAAAAAAAATTCAATAAAATCTCTCCTAAAAAGGGGAAAAATGTACATTTTAAATGTGAATTAGAAGTTATAGCGGTTTCTGGATTTAATAAAATTCAAAATTAATAGAAAATTTCAAATAATTTTCGCGCGCAAATTTCAAACAGCTGTAATTTCGAAACCTAATATTATTGAGGTGCCAAAGTGATGTCATTCGAAAGCCTAACATCTCCTTAGTTAGTTGTTGGTAGTTAGAATTTTCTCATCACTCTTTTTGTCGGTGTTTTGAGCCCTCTAGTGAGATGTAACAATAATGTTACTGATTTTTAGTCAAATTTTTATGATTGAAATTCAAAAATTAATATTTTCTCGAATATCGACGATTTTTTAGTGTTTTAACTACAGAGGAAACTCGTTAGATGAGCTCTTCAATCCCCGTAGTGATACTACTAAAAAGGAGTGTCTAGACTACATGGTTACTGAGTTCGAATTCCATTCAGGGGAGATCTTCTGACGAGACCTGATAGGTTGAAATAATACAAATTTCAGACATGTTCTGTAGACTCTTTAAACCTGATTCACTGTCAGTGAATATCTGCTCAAGTGTAGTACTTTGCAAATTCGATGTCAAAGTTGTAGGCCGAGAAAGTATTTTTGATGAACTTGAATCTAATCAAAAGTGGAGATATGGATCTTGTGTTAGAAACTCATTTCTAGTCTGGGAACCTTGCTGGTGATAGAAAATAACGCTTCATTGCACTTTGAGTAAAAGTACACAAAACCATGAGACATAGAAGTTTAAAAATTCTCAAGTATCATGCTGAGAACTTGTATTACAAGGACTGAAACATGAGCACATGTATTTGCAAACATTATTGCACGTGAAATGTGAATGCAATGGATGAGAAAGAAGATGCCTTGGTATTGAAAATAAAAAATGATACGTCTCTGTCCAAATATCAAAGTTCTTTCAGCTCACGTAAATATTATTGATTGATTTTCATTTACAAGAACTATTTCGACAACTCAAATGGGACTTGATTGAAAAAAAGTTATTTCAGAGCTGATAGAGCAGGGCTACCGAAAACATGTCACTTATTTTTCTTGGAATTTGAGTCGAGTCCAACTCTCTTTGGGTTCACCAAAGGGGCTACAATGGGGAAGGAGGGTTTCAGACTATTTACAAAGTAAACTCATTTCGAGGAGGGAGGCTATCGGACCCACGCCGGATCTAAGCTATCCCTACAAAGGTTTTGGTCCATTTTGAACCTCAGAAAATCAAAGAATCAAATATTTTGTGAGTTATTTTGCCTAAAACGTAAAACACTGACTTTTGGTGGAAACTAGAAACTCTTGTATACCGAACATCGATAAAGAGGGGTCATACGCCTTTTGCTTCACTCAAATAAAGCACGTGTAGTATTTTGTGGTGAGGAGGACTCACATCTTTTTCAACAATGACTGTGATCAACTCTAGGAAGAAGCAGACATAGTAACCAGTGTAGATGCCGTGCCAGAAGGCGAGAAATGCCAACGTGAATATTTGGGAGAGATATTTGTTATTGAGGAACCGGAATCTCTTGTAGACATATCTGTGGATAGAGGAGGCATTAAAAATGCTTGTTGATAAATGCTTCACTCTTCTACTATCACAGATGCAGGTTATTTTATCCGAGGTTTTTTGATGAGGTTATTGAAAAAGAATATGAAGAAAGGCTCAACTTGGACACCATAGAGCAGGGGTGTCAAAAAGATGTTCAGTGTACATTTCCAAAATAAATATCTACTACTTATAAGTAGTGAACTTCTCAATTCATTCCTTTATAAAATCTCCATCTGAAAACAGCTTAGAGTTCATGCCAATAAGAAGACTGGTGTCATAGCTGACTTTCTTTATATCTAATGGAGGCTGAATGAAGTTCTTCATCAAAGATTGCTGTTGAATCTGAACATTCTATAGATTTTTAGTAAGTTCCTCAATTTCCTTGCTTGATTTGTCAGTTAAATCCCTGCACAGTAGTAAAATTTCTCTTGAAAGGTGCCGTTCTAGGTGTTACTTTGGCATTTCCACATTTTTAAAATGAATAATGCAATCTCGCTGTTTGTGTTGGTCAACAAAGACGAAGGTCTACTATGCTGTGACCAACAGCACACTCTTGACACCCCTGCCATAGAGAGACTCAATTTCTCCCATGACTCACTCTAACATCCATTTATTCGTATTGATATTATGACCGGAGACGAGACCGTCAGTGTTGGTGGCAAATTCGAAGCGCATCACTGAGACATTTGCACAGGCGTTATGCTCAGCCTCGCGCACTTTAATCTTGCCGGCTTTCAAGTCTTTGTGGAGTTCTTTAACGTTGATCTCACGATGGAATTGGCCTAGAATTGGAAGAAAAATCAAATTTCTTTGTTTGGCGGAGGATTCAATTTTGATGCTTTTTTTAAATTCTGTAAAGGCTTTCCACAATTGATTTTTCAAGAGGCGAGATTTTAATTATGTTCTGACATTAAATGATTACGCGATTGATTTCATAATACTAGAGAAAATTTCGTAGAAAAATTACGATACATTTTTGCAATGCTCTCTTGAAAAAAAAAGGACTATTGAACATGTTATTATATGGAAAGAATTAATATATGTGATGCACGTTGTATACACACATTATGTCTTCATCACATGTTAAGGAAGCAATTTGGGAATGAGGGTATTAATAGTAATCCCTCAAGCCCTCAACCTTTCATCGTTGGTTGACGTTTTCTAATGAGTTTGGAATCCAGTAGTTAGATCAAAGAGAATAGATCTCCCAAAGCCAAAAACATTAGAACAACAATAGAGTGGTGTATTTTTTGACCAAATACAAGATCTTTTTGCATTTTGAGATGTATTTTTTGGGATTTCCCACTTATTACGAGGGCATCGGAAATGCCTATTTTAAATTAGGCATGGAAGTTGAGTTCTTATTAAGAATATCGAATGTTTACATGTAGACATCTCTATTTTCTTGGCTCTCTTTTGCTAATGCAACTTTTCCGGTGCACACATTTTCTGCAAGTAATGAATTTATACATCTAATCTAAAAATAGATTGCTATCATAAAAACAAACAACTTCTTTCGGAAGGTAGACGTTTGAGAATTTTAATCATTTAAAAAAAAGGTAAAAAATCATACTTTCTCTAATTAAAATAGAAAAGATGTTTATCACAGCACGAAAATCGATAATGCATCAAGAAGAACAAATCTGTTCATTTGTCAAACTTGAACCAAATCAAATATCATCTACAAAACTCACCTGCATTAGCATCGGATAAGACAGCGTTCTTCCTGCCTTCGTTGCTGTCGTCCTTCTTCTCTAGTTCAGTGACAATGACACGTCCTGTGCATCCGAGGCCCAACAAGACACAAGCGCCTTCCTAACATTTGAATAACTAATATGACTCACTCCAATAAGCCAGCAAATAAAGTATTTTATGAGGCACATCTTTGCAAAGACTGCGGCAAAGGTCAATTTGTAGAAGAGAGATCTCTCTTCGAGGAATTCTCTAGCTCGGAGCTCTTCAATGGGGACGAGTGGGGTAATCTTTATGTACGCAAAGAGATATATTGTTGCCATGGCCAGGCGTGTAAAGACCCTTTGGATCCTGCAGGGAAAATAGAGATTAGAATTTTTCTGAGAATTTTAATCGTAGAATACCTTTTTATTTTGAATTTGGAGAAACATGTATTTTCTCAGTGGAATGCATTCTAAACTCACATTTTGTTATGATAAAGGTTAGAGTACCAGGTACGAAAAGTGAAGATTTCCGTGGGACGTAGATCTCTGGAAACAAACATTTGATAATGCCTAATTGGGAACTGTGGCCCCGCTATGAAAGCAGTGGGAACGAAGCAGAACGAGTAGAACTCCAAGACACCAGGGACATCGCGAAAAGCGACCCTTTTTTGATATTCTGACAACTTTTCCTTTGGCTTTTGGCCGTCAAACATGTCCCAAGCGACACCTATCAACCTCAGGCATAAGATGCAATAAGGCGTTGTCCATGAAATGGTCGCGGGCTGGTTGAGGAATTGAAAATAGCCGTAGAATAAATAGGAAAGGTTGATAATAATTATTAAAAGGACTGATTTCATGTCGACTTGTCGAAAACTGAGCATTGAAAACGAAATTGAGATGCCAGTGAGTAAGTGGAAGGTTCCATAGCCTAAGAGAGACATTAAGAGGACGACTCACCAAAGTTCCAAAAGCAAATTATTAGTCCCGTTACAAGAATATAAAGATTTTTAATGTTTTTCGGAAAGAGTTTTATAAAGAGAGTGTATAAAAGGGCGATAGGGTATCCAGCTAGGAGGGAAATGACGAGTTTAGCGGTCGCTTCATCAGTTTGCAGAGCATCCTTGAGTATGTTTACAGTTTGAGTGATTGCAGACATTATCTGTCAAAATTTGACTAAGATCAAGTTGTGTAAACGATTAAACACAGGGTGTTTGAAAACAACTTGAGTTCATTGTTTGTAATGATCAACTTTTTGAAAAGAATAGAATTTACAAGCCTTATTAAAAGATGCAAAACCACAAAGCTAACAGAATTATTCGTTCCTATGGAAAAAACGAATGAAGTTATACAAGCAGAATTTGTGAATTTTAACTTGGATTCAATCTACTTTGTAGGATACAACACATTCGGATTCCAGTTAAGCGATGGATCAAAGATCCTTGGTCCCTGCGCCGTATTCCCACGAAATGCATTCTCCTGGAACGTTGGAGACATCAAGGACATAACCGAAGAGTCATTATCTCTCTTCTTCAATCTTCAACCAAAGCTTGATGTCCTCGTAATTGGCAAAGGACTCAGTTCAGAACCTGTTGAGTACAGACGTCTAGAGAAGATTTGTTCCAAGTACAATTTGGGCGTTGAGATCCTCCCGACACCCAGTGCAATTGGTTGCTTTAACATTCTTAGTTCTGAGGGTCGTTATGTCGCTGGAGCCATGATACCACCTCCCTTAATTGAAAGAGACAAAGTAAAACTTGACACTTTGCGAAGGATCGGTGTTAGCGATCTATCTGGAATCTCCTTATTATCTTCAGAGAGAGACAGTCCCGTCCTTAGCCTTCCCTTGACTTGGTCCGAACGCAAGAGAATTGCAGAACAAAAGGAATATCTCGAATCTCAGGCAGAGGAGGAGAAAGAAAATAAATAGTTTTTAAGAAAATGACCCAATTCTCTTTTCCATTAACAAATACCCTGAATTTATCAAAATTCTTTCTAGATGATACGACTCTTAAATAGACAGATTTTGCGAAACTTTTCTACGCCAAATAAAGCCGTGACACCAAAGGTTACTTTTACCAAAGATGAAAAGGAGAGAGGCTTCTTTGACACACACACTAAAGGGTTAGCCAGACGTATGGCACCCCCTCCAATTAGTACAATACATGAGCAGAGCAGTACGCTTCTTTTGAATGAACTCTTCCTAGGCAGAGTGCCGCTTGTAAGTTCAATCCACTCTCAAGTGATTAATACTCTAGGAACTGTTGACATATCCAGAGATGGAGACGAGGAGTCATGTTGACGAATTGAGTGACATGTATTATGAGGTGAAGGATTTCGTCCTTAGAAGTGAGGAATTCATTTAAAACTAAACTTTAGACGATTCAACGGATCCTAGCGATATCATTTCCTTGAGGGATGGCCTATCGAAAATAGGTCTCTACGGGATATCCACATCGAGTGAATTCGGAGGACTCAAGTTGAATAACACACAGTCGTGCAGGATTTGGGAAGCTTTAGGGACGAACCAATCGCTAGTCAATCACTTGGTCTACCATCAAAACTACTCTACAAAGGCGATTGAGAAATTTGGCAGCGTCGGCCAGAAGGAAAGGTTCATCCCAAGACTAGCCAGTGGAGAGATGTTGGCTTCTTTTTGTCTGGCTGAAGACTCTTGGTGAGAAGTTTTTTACTTTAACAAGAACAATTGGTGTATTTTGAAAAAATAATTTTGCTAGACGGAATTTTAACATTTCAATAGGATGAAGCGTTTTCGAAGATTTTTCATGAAAATATTAAAACTTTACTTGAACTTATTAGCGGAGCAGACATAGACAGCCTAGAGTGCACTGCCATTCCAACTGGCGATGGAAAGTTTATAATTAACGGTACAAAGAGATATGTAACTAATGCAAGACACTCAGACCTATACGTTATTGTCGCAAAGGTTTTGGACGTAAGTCATGTCAGCCCAATTTGAAATGTTTGATTAAGATATTTTTCAAAAAATTCTTCTAAACTTGATTTCATTTCAAAATGAGGGTTTTTTTCTTAGCTTTTTCGAAACAAAAAAAATTTGAACTGAACCGGATGAATAACATAAAAGTTACAACAATTTTAATAGTTGAGATGATTTTTGTTCATGCTCAATTAATTCAAATATTTTTCCCGCGCAAATTTGATTCGTCTCTGTTATTAACCCGGGAACACGCCGATACTTTCAAATTTTCCTTAGTTAAGAAAAAGATTTCAACTCAGTTTACTCAGAGAATAGTGCATTATTTTGATATATTTACAATTTCGTAGTAATCTCAGGATAACTATCTCCAAATCAAAAAAATTTGGGGCGATTCGGATGCATAATGTCTAAGTTACATCGGTTTCAAGATTTTGGAGAATTAAAATTTTGTTGATAGAAAAACTTTGAATACTTGTATAATTATAACAAGAGATAATTATGAGAAGATAATTACACCAATCAAAAGCTCACTCCTTTGTCTATTAAATGTGATAAATTTTGAGTTTTATGGATGCATTTTTCTAGTAGTATTTTCAACTTTTTCTTAACGGGAAACCGTTGTCCCAAGAGTTTTACTCGAGTTGAGATGTATCAATATTAACATCATGATGCAAAAAGTGCATAATTCTAAAAGCTTTTAATCTGTGCAATTCAGAGGTTGAAAAGTTATGCCTATATCATACTTTATGTCCAAGGAAGGGTTAAAAACAGTTGATGCTTCAATATTTGCAAAATTGCTTTAGTAAAACTCAAATTTTAGTCTCAAGAGAAAAAGAACTCAACGACAACCTTCGTCGTATCGAGGGATAGCCACGACTTCTCCAAGATTATCCTTTCCGAACAATCGCCCATATCGTCACTACAAAAGTGTTCAGGTTAGTCAACATTGAGAAAAGGGTGATTAATTGTATCGATTCAAACTTCTAGTTGACGATGTACAATTTGTTAACCTCGTTGTTGGAGCCGAGGACATTCTCGCAAACATTGGCGACGGGCATGCAGTGAGTGACATTTACAATTTTTTCTCCCTTATTCTGGATTTATATTGTAATTCTCGACCAATAAATAGATATTAAAGCGATTTTTATTTGATGAAATAAATTTTCATTCATCCATTGGGGATAATAATGGGGATTGGCGACAAGACGATTCGAGGATGGGTTGATCATTCTCTTCAACTCCACTCAGTCTCATTTATATATAGGTCAGACTACTCTCTGATTGGCTCTCTATAACATTTTCAACTCTCTCCTCACTCAAAACTAAAACTTAATTGACCAATGAAAAACATTTCCCGATTTATCGTTCAAGAAACTTTTCTGATTTCCAGAGCGAGAGTTAATGAGTTTATTTCAATTTTTGAAATAATTGAAACGATTGACTCTCAATGGCTATCGATCCAACATTTTCATTAAAATTCTCATTTTTGCCTATTTTTGAAAGCTTCAAATATGATTCTCCTCTTTTTTCAAAACCTCTATATCGGATTCAGGGATATGCTTTTCCACAGGAGAGGTCTCTGCCAGTTTTCTCAAGTCATTTCTATGATCCTGTATTCTTGTTGCTAACGTCTTGTCGCCAATCCCCATTATTATTATAATCCCCGATGGATGAATAAATTTTTTTTTTGCTAAAAAAGTAATTTCAATACTGGGCACTCTCACCAAAATGTGATAACTGCAAGAGACGCAGAAAACCAAACCTCAATTGAATCATATTAAAGCGAATTTACTCCTAGCAATCTCAATATCTGACATCATCAAACGGATTAACCGTGGCATCTTCAGTCCTTGGACTGCTCCGGTACCTCTACAGCTATGTCGTGGAACATGCAGTGTCGCGATACCAATTCGGTCAGACCCTGAGCGAATTCTCTTCCATCCAGGTCATTCTGGCTGATATGGCCTCGGAAATCTACGGCCTCGAGAGTGGCGTCTACCATGTGGCTGGCCTTTTGGACAGCACCAAAGTCGCGAGGGACCTCAATCTTGAGTGTTTAGCCTTGAAAGTATGCTCAGTTTTCAAATTAGGGTTTTCTCGAAATTAATCAAATTACTTTCAAGTACCATTCCACGGAAATAGCTTTCGATTGGATGAAAAAGCTCCACGATATTATGGGGTCGATAGGTTTTCACAAGGAGCTGCCCATATCCCAAGCGACAGTGGACATGTTGGTATTGAGAAATATGCACGTAAGTAGCTGGCCTTGCATAATCCCTCCTTCCCACAGGTCCCGAACAACCTCCTCAAAGTCAATATTGGCCTGTCTGGCCTATCCTACGCCAGTGTGAATAGCTCCGCATCGCTGAGTAATCTAAATAAAATCAGGAGCGTAAGACTTCTCCTGAGAGGTATCTTTGAGAGGAACCGGATGGTGCTGAAGAAGCTACGCCCGGTCTGCGTGAGAGACAACGCGATAAACTCCTTGGCGGCAAATGACCTGGAGTCCTTTGTGATGGCAAACTATTTGCACTTTAATTTTAAACAATGGGCCGACGAGCTGTCGAGGAAGACGTACAACTTTAATCAGATCACAGAACGCATCAAGAGGTCTTTTCATGGAGTGGGTTGTTCTATGTAATCCTTCTAGATTCACGAATTGGAACAAGAGCCGAGCACTATTTGTGGTGAGCAGGCCATTGATATATTCCTTTCTACGGTGGTGTTGTCGCGATTGAATCGATCATATTCCCTGGGCATACCCAAGTATTCTGAAGAGGTTCGTTTGTAATAACTTTATTGTATTACTCACTAGTAATTAGTATTGATTAAAATTCTTAATCCATTTTCTAGCGTCAACTCAGTGAATTGTTCCTATACAATTATTTCAACAGAATCTCTAGAAGGGAAGAGATGGCCAAGGGCTATGTGAACGAGGTGCATCGCAAGGTTTCTGCAGCAATGATCAGAGAACGTGGTTACTCGATTACGCATCCCACAAGTCGAGTTTGGTAGAGAAGAAATAAATTTTTTTTACAATTCATTGAAAAAAAGCTTTTTCTTTACTCCAAAAAACTCGTCATGGACGAGTATAGATACCTCTGTCAGAGTTCCTTGTATCAGAATTACTTTAGAATCAACGGTCCCAAGACAACGAATCAAGAGTACGGTTGGGAGATGAGGGACTTCCAGAAGGAGGCACCTCCTAGTAAGAAGGTAGAGCCGAGAGTGAACGTTAATAACGAGACATTGAAGAAGGTCGTGAGTAACAAGATCAAGAGGTGTCGCAAGGAGAAATACTTTGTGATTAGTGATCATTTCAATGAGAGGAAGCAAAAGAGTGACTTTAAGAATACTGAGAATGAGATCTATGGTAAGACACGACTCTGGCACACCACCATGGGCACCGCATGCTTCCCGAATATGGAGCAGTAAATAGACTTTTTTTCTAATAGAAGAAAATGGTTTCTTTATTTTTGGAATCAAGATTATTTTTCCCATAAAAACCTCTAGAAAGTTAATACATTTTTTTCTAACAAATCTGGACTGACAAGTGTATTATTTTTTCCATTTATTTCAGGCGTACTATTTCAACAAAAAATCTTTAACTAATCGTGACTACTTATAAGTAAATAATTTGTATATGAAATCGAATCAAGGTCTTCAAATCTTGCACAAAATTATCCCAGTATTCAATCATGAGTACTGATTCAAAATGTTAAGGGCTCATACAAGAGCGATAAGTTGACGGAAATCCTGACTAACAAAGAAAAACTTGAATGCTTCTCATTGGTCGATACAAAAGGACCAATCAGAGCCTTCTGACCTAAAATCTCTGGCGTGCTGATATTTGACACCACTGCTCTAATGCCTTTCCAAGGGCAAATAAAAAAAAAACGAAAAATCAAAAATTATTCGTGAATATTTAAATAAAAATCTGATATTATAAGAATAATTGTTACTTTGTTAATTTCCTAATTAAGACTGGAGTTGTCGATTGATTATTCATAGAGTTACTACTTGGTAAGGTAATTGTGGTAATCTTCTTAAACTTCACCGGTTCTGATTTCAGGGGCTGATCAAATTGCTGATTCTTCATTGAGATGGTGGCCTTGGTGATGAAGGTGTTGTTATTGTTGCTAGCGGGTGGTAGGACCCTCTTTACACGGGTTATTTCACCCGGCCGGTAATTGCTGCCAGTATTGTTGGCGTAGGAGATGGATCCGTAGGTCCCAAAGTTGTCAAAGTGGTTGCCATTCGTGCCAACACGAGAATTAGACCGACACGATTCCAGATCGGGGTCGTTGGAGTTCAAGAGGTCGTCGATATCTGGGATGTCTTCGTTGGTGTTGTAATTAGCTTCCATATAAGCGCGGTTAGAGAGGGCATTCTTGTTGGTCTTGGAGTAGCTGCGCTTGTGAAATTCATTGCTCACAATGCTTGGCGGGTTGTGATGCGTGGAGGCTTCGGAAAGGCGGCGGACCTTGCCGTTATTCGGTAATGACTCCTCCTCGAAGCCATTGACTTTTTCTGATGGCCGGGTGCGCTTTAATTCTTTCTTTTTGGCCTGAATGTTCTTCTGTGTTTGGTAGATTTGCACTGGAAAATTAGAAAAAAAAAATTATTTACAAAATTCTATCCGAAATTTTTATTTCTTGGCACGACTCAAATCCCAAAGTAGATTTGTTGTAGATTTCGAACAAAATCTGAAATCAATTTGGAGAGTAAGAGTCGGTAACTCACTGAACTCTTCTGGTGTTCTATGGCGATGCTTGTAGATCCAGACCCGACGCGACTGCCGATAGACGACCGGTGTATCGGGTTCGCATTGCAAGCGATCCAAGGCCCCACTGATGCACTGATGGAGCTGTTTATCGTCAAACTTTTGTATGAGGAAGCCGCTATCGGTGGCCAAGGTGACAATATCCGACCGATTGCCTTCACCGTTGGGGAGGCGTGACACAGCATCACGGACAATGTCAGCCAGGCCGACAATCGGTGGACGGTCGTTGCGTAGCAAAGGGTGCGTCCTGGGCTTCATCGAGGATAGACTGACCGGGTCTGCTTGACGCAGGTAGGACCGTAGGGGCCCAACGACTGAAGAGTAGTTATGCATTCGATAGACGTAAGAGAGCCAAGGCTTCGAGAAACGTTCTGCTTCCTAAAAAGAAGATAGTAATAAGATGAAAATTGAACGCTCTTAAACAAAAAATATCAATGTGAGACTTTAATGATGACAACCCATTTGAAAGCGTTGAGTCTGGGAAATAATAAAAACTCAACCTCTTTGTCGAAGCCAAGTTTTATCGTGTTATATCTAGGTGAGAAAGACCAAAAGTGAAATTACCTGTCTTTGAAATTCCCGTTTCTCCTCTAGAGTGGAAATTCTAACGACCCAATCAGTCTTGTGGATACAGGCGGGTATGTCCTCTTCTACGACAGTTTCAACGTCGGCCTGTATCTCGCTTTGGACCGGCTTGGCCTTCTTCACAGCACTCTTGGCCTTATTCGCTTGAGGGTCCGCCTTGGGCTTGGCCTTGGAGGAGGTGGTCTCTAACAGCGTCTGCAGGTACTTGTGATGCTTCTGTGCGAATTTGAACCATTCTGGAAATAAACGAGCCAGCTTCTTGCGCTCTTCCATCTGAAAACGACACAATTATATTTAAAATGTCTATTTGTACAAGGCAAACGTACGGCAATATCATCGTCGTCTGTGAACTTGTTCATAATGGTGATCCATGAGCAGTTTTGAGTGCGATTCTTAAACTCCACATAGGGCCGATTGCAAATCGGGCCGCAGCCCCTCTCCGCCAAGATGTTCAACGAAGGATCAGCAGATAGGAACTTCAACGCGGCCTCAACGTAGACGATCCAATCGGAGGTCTTGTGGATCCAGGTGGCGTTGAGCTTTTGCACCTCATCGTCGGCCTGCCATTCGGCAATCTTCTCCGCTATTTGCGGCACTGTCAGTGATGACATCTTCGAATTGGAATTCGCCAGCTTGGCGTTGTTCTTCTTCAACTCATGCTTCACTAGGAACATGCGCAGGAGACAGAACAGCCCAGGGACAGTCCGTATGAAGGACTTGTCCACGGGGAAGGCCTTTGTATCGTTATTGGTACGCTTGAGGGACCTTGTCATTTCACTGACAACTTTCTTATTGGGAGCATTCTTTCCGTCGATACTAACGAGAATGCTTCGTAGATTGATCCCAGTGTAATCGTATTCGCTTTTGTCTTCATTCCTTGTTTTAGTTATGGATTCTGGAAATTAAATACTTTAGTCAAGGGACTCTGACAATTTATTCGTCCAATCAAATCGGAGTAATAAATATACTCTAATATCATTGGATAGAATGAAAGTTTTTATACTAAATAAACATTGTAAACTTACTAAATTAATCATTCTATAAGACACCTCAAATTGTGTATTTTTGCTTTTTAATTTGGTAAATTAAATAAATCCTTGGGGTAAATTTCAACAAAATACATATGATGCCTCTCATCTTGACAGGTGATAGTTTAATAGGAATTTACGGAATGGCGCCATTGAACAAATTATGAGAAATATTTTCGAATTTGGGTACCATTCAACAAAATAGCCATGTATGGCCATTAAATTCGGAAAAAGAGATTCTCAAGGTTAGAAAACTTCTTGAAAAGAGCAATCAAACATTATATTGGCTATGAACCTTTTATATTTCTCTTAGCATTACTAAGGAATGACAAGTGTGAGGTCTAAAAATAAAAAAGTGAGGTCATGTGTATAGATTCAACTTACCAACAGTCAGTGGTTCAGCCTTCTCCCGCTTGAGAAACCTTTCTAGGTATTCTTTTTCAAAGGAGTCACAAGCTGTCTCTTTAGAAAAAGACTCTTCCTCTCGAGTCAGAAGGAACCCTTTGGACGTTTTCTCATTCAAATGACTTTTCAATTGCTCCAGCTTGGCTTGAATGATTTTCCTGAGCTGCTGTTTATGCTGGACAATCTTATTAGCGAGTGTGTCGGAGTCTATGTCCAGGAAATCGTCCTTTTTAAATTTAGGACGCCATATTGACTCAGCGAGGTTAATGGAGTAGCAATTCTCTGGTGAACTGAAAGAGATTTAATTAAATATTACTAGAGATTGCTTACAAGAAAGTCTCTGAATCATCATTGTTGAGTATGTTGGAAACGTCAAGCTAAATTTGAATAAAAACAATGGAAGATTGCATACATCGTTATTTAGAGATTCAGGGATAAAGTAGTCCTCTTCATCCTTTTTATAGACGGAGTTCATTACCCTATCGTGAAATTTATACAATGTCTAGAGGTTCGATATGAGATGTACTTAGACAACGGAAAGATGGCATACACACTGAAAAATAGTAAACTACACAAACCATTGTTGAACATGGAAAAATCTTAACATTAATTAAAACAAAAAATTTATCAGAACCATCCATAAACTCATAAAATGTATCAAAACAGAAGAGCGAATATTTATTCAATGAATCCTTCTATTTCTAACATATTTCAAAGTAATGAAATAAAGTTTTTCATTGAAATGATATGTTAGTTCTAAAAAACGTTTTTAATTTTTATACTCACCATTACACTCTTCTTAGGGTTTTTGGTATGTTCTGATGAAATTAAGATTTAATAATCGAAAATTTCTAAATATTTACACGTTTAAAGACTGGAAAGTGCCTCCTCACTCACTATTATTATAGTAAAATTATGTCAGAATAAATTAATTTTATAGAAAGGTTGAAAATGTATTAAATTGAAAAAAATATCTCTTAAAATATCATTAAAAATTGACACTCTGGCGATATAAAGGATTACGAAAAAGTATTTAGAAACACAAATAAATCCTATTGGTCGAGAAAGAAAGCTATAAGCTACATTACTAATGATATTCTCAAAATATAATCATTCGCGTGATCTAATCTATGGAGCCAGAGTCTAAGGAAGAGTTTGCTCAAGACTTGAGTAAATTCTTTAAATTTGTCCTCGAAATCTACAATGAAATGGACACGCTGCCTCCACTATCTGGGGTCGAGCCGGGCTTTCTGAATGACAAGCTCCCGAATTCAGCCCCGATTTTGGCGGAAGAACTTGAGTTCATCTTAGAAGATTTTAAGAAGGACATTTTCACTGGGATAACGAATTGGCAGAGTCCAAACTTTCACGCGTACTTCCCCTGTGGAAGATCACTGCCCTCTTTAATGGGTTCATTCCTCGCTGATCTCCTGGGTGTCATCGGATTCACATGGGTAAATTCATTCAATAATTCTCAATTTTAGTCAAGTTCGCCATCAGCTACAGAGCTGGAAGTGATTGTCCTACGATGGATGGCCAAGTTAATCAACCTCCCAGAATGTCTGTGGGCAGAAACGAGTTCATTGGGCCTTATTCAAGTGAGAAATTCTAATTAAGGATTGCTAAATAAACTTTCGCAACGAGGTTGATTGAAGCACTTTTGAATGATAGTTTTTTTGTTTAAATAATCTCTAGTCATAAGAATGTCTTGCAACTAATCCTAGTGATAATTCTAGACAGATCAATCATTAATGTACGAATTACTGTTAATCGAATTAGTTGCCACTCTTATGTTATAGAAGGAGCTTTATTTTCGTAAATGACGCACAATTCGAATGTGAACTGAATCTCCATTTCAACAAAGACCAGGGAAGAATAAAAAGTTTTGGGTTGTCAAAAATGTTCAAAATGTCGGTTTTAGAAAATCCCAAGAGTGAATAATTTTGCTACCTTTGTCATCTCATCGGAGGAAAGGGATTCATAACTCTTCCTAGTAGAGTAATCGATCTGGAAAATGTAATATTTACAGCTCAGAAATTCGATTAAATAAACAAATTAGAACTAATCTACAAGAAATAATTCATCTCTACCATAAACAGGGAAGCAAAGGGGATTTGTCTTTTTTTGTTTGGGAAAAAGTTTGAAATATCTTCCAAAATGAGGAAAAATTTCTCTTCTCACTGAGGAATCTACAATTTGCAATACATGCCTTCCCTCTAGACACGAAGGGATTTTTCCTCAATTAAAAATTAATCATTCTGTCTTGAATGCTGGGCATTGAGGCTAGCCATAATTGAGCTTTTGTTATCTATTTAACTGATCTCAAAGCGAATTTGTTCTGAAATAAGATTACCAGTGAATATTTAATAAATCTCCGTTCTTATGTAGCGCCCCAATGAAGAATATTCAGTGGGCCAATGATAATTGAAAAAAGTTTATCCATTTTTGAGAAATATAGAGGATGTTGAATACAAATTCGATGAAGAAATTTCTTCAAATAACCTCTTGGATAAGCACTACTCATAAGTAAAAGTGGTTGAAAAATCAGATTTGATCAACTACAAGTAAATTTTTGTTATCAGAGATAATCAAAAGCTCATTTTTTATAAAAATTGGACGAAAAAAGTGATTAATCACAGCTCTACCTAAAAAAGAAGTGTTTTTCCAAATATGAGTACAGTGCTTATCAGATAATAGCAGTTTTAGAGAATTTAACCTCGATGAAATAGGGTGAGAAGAATTGTATTAAAGGGGTTAATCATCATTATTTCTTTAATTACATTTGAGGCCCTAAAAAAAGTTGAATTAAATTTACATAGAGCTTGGAATTTTCTACTTAAATATGTTTTTACTTTTGTGAAAAAGCTGAGAGATGAATTGTATGAGAGGAAAAACTGATTTTTTGGAGAGTATTTTTTTCAAGATAACATCATTAAAATTGAAGCCCTTAAAAAACTATGAAAGTAAACAACTTTATTTTTTGTTTATCAAGTAGAAAATATATTTTTGCATCTATTAAATTCAGTTGCAAGTTTGAGGTATTATTCTAAGTACATTATTTTTTATCAATAAACACAAAAAAGTCTGATTTTTGTCGAAATAAAATTTTTGATCGGAAAATTGGGTTTTATAATAATAATTTTTTTAAAACATGAATATTACATAGAATTTAATTCTCTTCAAAATGATGCTATTCCCATCTTCACTCCACAAAATTTTAACATCCCATTACCATCTGTGTAATTGGGGTTATTTGAAGAAATCTTTTCATCGAATTTGTATAAGCATCCTCTGCATTTCTCAAAACTGTGAGATCTGGATAAACTTTTTCAATTAGCAGTGGTCTTT
>KL567338.1:0-23724 GCA_000715275.1 Gyrodactylus salaris
CCAGTTGAAATTATTATTAATAAGTGGAGTTTTAATTTTTTCATATTAATAACAAGTGGAGATGTTGTTTATTTTATAATAAATAGGGCACCAAGAAAATATTATCATTAAGAAAGGCTAAAACATTCATGACATAAGATTTTTCTAATTTCTCCATGAAAAAATTTCCTGATTACTTCAAAAAAACTTGATGAAAAACTTATTGAAGATGGAAAATTTCTAGAACTTCATGCATTTCAATGTGAAGGAATATCCACAGTTAAAAAAGACAAACCAAGTTGTTGTATTTAAATTTTTTTATTTATCTTCCAACTATTGTTCTTGAAATTTTACGAAAAACCTTGGCTTCCCCTGTTCACATAATTATGATTGCAGCTATTTACTTACACGGGTCATGTAGATTCTACATTGTAGAAGACTACATTCAAAATAAGATTTCAAAAAATTCTACAGCAGACATTTAAATTTCTGTGATATAGAAAACATCGAAACAACCAAATGAAATTCAAGAGACAACGAGAAAATAAAAAAAATTGGTAATCTTATGTGATAGGGGGAAACATAAAAGTCTTTTTTTGAAAAGTTTTCGTTGAATACTTACTAATATCATATTAGTAATATGGTAAAATAGAATATTCTAAACCATAATTCAACTTTCTTTTCTCAAAGATGGGAGTCTCATTGACAGATAATCGAAACTTCTGTGATGAAAACCTTCGAAAATATGCTCTTTTCTTGTTCTGAATTATTGAACAATTAAAATAAAAGCATTTCATTTTTAAAAGAATATTATTTGAGAAATAATGCTTTGAAAAAATAATATTTTCTTGATGCCCTATTTATGATAAATAAACAACATCTCCACTTGTTATTAATATGAAAAAATTAAAAATAATAATTTCAACTGGACTGTCCTAATAGGACAGTGTCCTATAGGTTGTAATAATAATGTCTACCCCTCCACTTGATTTTGGTAATAACCCAAAAATGAATAGGTCTCCCCTTTTCTGAGCCAATCACAAGAGAGACACCTCTCATTGGTCAGATAGGTTTGTTCACAAAATATAGCCAGATCCATTATTTAAGGTACTATCTATACAACTCATTTTATTTTTAAAAATAATTTCAGCCTAAGAAACTAACCAACATCGTTTGATGATGACTCTTATTTCAGTGGGAAAGGACATTGGCAGTGGAAGGCATAGATTCTCACTTCCAACGCCCCAGATTATGGATGTTGAGTCTACACCGTCATAAGGGACTTTATTGGTCATTAGCTCCCATAGGACCACGCCAAAGGACCTAAAATACATTTCATTAAGATGCATGATTTTCTAATTTTCTGTTAAACTCAATTTTCGTTAATAACACACTGCTTCTGAAAAATCCTTACGAAATTTTGGGAAAGGATAAAATTAAAGTTTTTCTAAAGCATGAAATTTAGTCAACTTTTGAATGTTTATCCAACAGAATAATTAGTTGGCCTAGATATTTCTTAAATCGTGGGAATATTTTTTTAAATCTATAGAATAACCACTATAATTATCTATAATGTTTATCTTAAGGCTAGAATTTCTCATGATTAATTATTTTACAAAAGGATTTTTATTTTTTTTCTTGTCTTCAAAAATATTGTTTATCTATTTCAACATGAGAGTCTCAAGTAAAATTTATTCAAAGTAATCTTTGTAAGGAAAATATAGCTTCATAGAGTTACTGATTGGAAGAAAAGAATTTAAAGGGTTCTTAGATCGAATAATTTTCTCATTATTAAAAATGTCTGCTGTTACAAAGTACGCTTTAACCTTTCCTGATGAGTTTAAAATTGAGAACTCGGCCGTACAGTGTAAACTTTTTTATCAGTATTATACGAATGCCAGGCTATTGATCAGTATAGAAATTTTTGGAAACAGTTTATCAAAGCCCGCTCAATTAAAAATCAATCAAGGATCTCAAGATCTAATATCTTTTATCTCGAAAGTCGAGGAGTCCGAGTAGACGGCATATTTTATGTCAGAAGTTTTTAGAAGGAAGCTTTTCTCAAATGAGTTATTTTCTGAGCAATAGAGTACACTTTTTAGGCAGAAATTTATTTTTATTTCCGATGTATTTTTTGGAGTTGCCTTACTCATGGACTATTCTTGCTGCAGTCGGAGTGAATCTTTAATCCCCTAATGTTAGAGAAGATCTCAAATATAAAAATATGATGTCATCCTGTAATACACAAAACTTGAATGGACCATTTAGTATCGTAATTTTTTTCTCTTGACCTTTCAAGGCTCCTGTAGCGGGACCCAAGTTCAATGAAATGAAGTTCAAAATTAAATTATGTTTCAGACCCTGTTTCTCATCAAATTTATTGTGGCGAAAAGTGGGCCTTTGGTCTAAAGTGTCATAAATCACATGCCTATTCAAATCAAGTATGTGCTCATTTTTGATAGCTATGATCCTCAATCATAAATGCAAAACTTTGGAAGAAATATGGCTTAATTTTAATATATATTATGTGCGAATCTTAAACTCAATCCCTATAAATAAATTCAACCCTCACCCGAAAATAAATAACAAAATATTCCTCGGTTAGCATTTTTTATGAGATCTAACACATTTAAATTTAGTAAAACTAGATAACAATAATTTCTTGGTAATTTTATTCTTTTCATGTGATTAGGAAAAAAGAAAAAGACTACTAAAAATAGAACAATCGCATGATATCGATTTAAAAGCTTCCAAAAGCATTGAAAACCTCACCAGACGTCAACCTTGAGAGAACAAGGTTCATTCCTAATGATCTCAGGAGCCATCCAGGCCACTGTCCCAGTGAAGGACATTTTCGCGGGCTGATGATTCCACTTTGTCGAAGTGCATAGGTCTGATATCTTGATTACGTGATCTGAACCGATCAATATGCTAAAAGAAGAGACTTTATTTAAGCATTTTAACATACTTGGGCGACTTCAAGTCCCTATGAATGACGTCTTTACTGTGTAAATAGCCCATTCCATCTATAATCTGATCGGTCCACGAGCAAATTTGTCTCAGATCAATTCTCTCGCCAGAGTGCAGGACTTGATATAGCTGTCCGAAGGGACAATATTCCATTAAAAGACTGAAGCAGGGCTTCTGAATGCATGCGCCTCTAAAGGATGAACAAATCTCGAATTACTTGAACTGGATAATGTTCTGATGGTTGAGCTCTTTGAGATATTTTATCTCACGATAGGAGCCTTTATTTAACTTCTTCACGGCAATCTTTTCCTTCTTATAAAGCCCACTAAAGACCGCGCCTTGAGAACCGGATCCGATGAACTTGAGGTCTGTAATGCTCTCGAATGGGATTATCCAAGGAGAGATGAGCGCTTTAAAACGAAGGATTATTTAACTAGGCATTCAAGAGCTCTTCTACCCACAGTAACTAGAGAGAAGAAAAGCTACAAGATGATGCCAAGAATTTTATTTTTAATTTTTTCGATAAATTCTATTCGAGAATGAGAGAAATAATTACCTTGAGACATTAGCTCATAACTTTAAAAGTGCGCACGCTAGATCAAGAGTAATTTCACAGTTGGAAGGAAAAATCACAATCTGTATTTAGTAAATAAATACTATTTATCCAAAATTTGACTCTCTCATCAGCTGAGGCGAGAACTCTTCTTATTCTATCTGAGTCGCCTTCCCATTTATCTTTAATCGGGATTTCACGATGGGAAGTGGCTATTTTTAATTCTACTAAACAACAGAAAACAGAGGGGTTTTTGAACTTGAGTGAGATAAACTTTTGTCAAATTTTAATCAAAATAAGTTTTCTCCAATTTATTGAAAAGGCTTCTCATTTAAATTTATGAGTTTATAATTTACGCATTATAGTTTATAGAATAAGCGAATTAAAATAAAGCATATTTTCTTGGTGTCCTGAGTAAAAGTTTGATCAGATCTGAACGAGGTTTTTTTATCGAGAGATAATTTTCTTCTGATTCCAGGTTTTCGTCAAAATTTAAGTTGCGAGAAAAAATTCTGAGACATTTCCTGTTAAATATTGAAAAAATAAATAAAATTTCGCCCAACATCAAAAAAGCTTCTTTTAAATATCAGTTTATTGAAACCATACTCGATTACATTTTTCAAAAAAAAAATTCGACAGATTGGACAACTCTATATCGTTTTCAAATTCGAATGAAAAAAGTTAAAAGTCAGAATAATAGTACATTTACACAAAACTTAATCTCAAAACCTTTTAAGAAAGGCTTGTTTGATAATTTTGAAAAAATATTTTTAATCTTTACAGCTCTGTAATAAATAAATATTTCGAGATAAATTTTATATTTTTCGTGAATATGTTAAATAATGTTGCCTTATTAAAAATATAAACTCACTTTGGGAGTCTGCTTTTTCTATGGGAGACTTGGAGAAATACCTCATCATAGGTTTAATGCATCCCCAAAATCCTTCTAGGGGTATTTCTGGTGTCTTATTCTCAATGTCGTTATTTGTGAATAATTCTGGAGAGATTTTTTCATTTTCATCGAAAAATTTTAAAATCTTTGAGCACTTGTAGGTACTACGATCGTTGAGGTCTGTTAAGACAGAAGACGATGAATTTTTATAATCTCCATCGGAAGAATTCATATCTTTTTCCGTCAGAATGTTATTCATGTTCATGTTCTTAAATTCTTTGACCTCTAAAGGGAATTCATTTGTATTTGAAATATTCCTCATTATCTTAGTACATTCCTTTAAATTTCAAAAAGTTTATTGAATTATTACTTAATATTTTGATGGATTAAAACAACACTACATAATTGTTTTACATTTCTTAATTTTTCATGTATTTAAATTTGGTCAGTTGTAAATTATCGTGTTATCTAATTTCTCTAATAACGTACCTTTGGTTGCAGTCAATTTGTATCGAACAAGATCATTAAGTCGTTAATTTCTCTTAAGAAAGATTTTTAATTAAGCGAAACTAATTAATCATTGTTAAGTTAAAAAGTATACTTATCAGTTATATTCGTACTAAACTTGGAATTTATTTATTTACTGTAAGTGTCTCTATCTAACGGTCACATTCTGACCTTAATTCCTTGCATAAATTTAGGAGCCTGATTCAAAACAAATATTTACACATTTATGTCTATAATGAAAATCTTGATGAAATAGCCGAATGCGGTCAAAAATAATATAAAGCAATAAAATTGTATTTAACAAATTGTACAATAACTGTGAAGTGACTAAGCACTATCAAGATCCAACTTAAACTTAGGGCCATTTTTGAATATTGACGCACAGGATCTAAAGCAAAGGTAGCATTATTTCGTTGTTCAAGTCAGATTTTTATGAGTTTCGACATATCAATAACTTCCCGAAAGATATCATCATTCAGCTTACCTAAGAGAAAGAAATACGTTCGGAGATGAGAATTTGAAATCATCTTTACACAGTTGCCAGTAGTTATTTCATCAATATTGTTGCTTGACTTTAATCTTCCAGCAAGAGATGATAACCATTTGAAGAAAACTAAAAGATGAGAATCATTAGTCTAACTCTCAGAATTAAAAAGCTCGGAAATTATTAATCAAATATCATCGTTGGATCTGTAATCATCATTTTCTAAACTGACTTTTTAACACGGTTGAAGTCATCATATGAATTTCATATTATGAAAGTGCTAGATTAAATTGCTGTTGATCAGTTATAGTGCACGAGGAATAGCATTGATTTGAGCTTAATGCTCATCAGTCAACATTTCCTTTTGGGCTTGTACCTATAGGACAGAAGTGAGTGTTAGCCGATCTTAAGTTCTTGGTGGTAAGGTATCGACAATAGTAATCGTGATGCATGATCATAATTTTAAAGCTACAACTCACTTGTAAAAGGAGTTGGCCCGAGTTCAGTTGAATACAAGTGATTTACATTGAACCTTGAACGCATGTTTTTTTAAATTTAACTGAACGAACAACTCAAACAACATAGAATTTTGAAATTAATTTTCATCTCGGAGAATGTTTAAATCTTTTATATATGAAGAACTTTTAAATTAAATCTAATCAATTTTAACTCCTTTTTTAACTATCATGCGATAAAAATATTCTTGTCAAACATCCCCACCAAATTTTTCTAATATGAGTTAGTTGAAACTAATAACGAAATCATGAAGAATTTCCATGGCAGAAATTCGGTGTTTAACTACGGGGATATAAAGGTTCTTGTTCCTGCAAATAAATAAAAAATTAATCAATTAAGATATTTTGTACATAGAGCAGATAGTTTTTGTCAACTGAGAAAAACCCTATTATTATTCCTTAAAAAGGCAAAGAATACCTCACCTTCTTACTACAGGTTTGGCTTAACTTAAAATAAGCAAATATGAAAAACTCTGTTTGAGAAGTTTGAACGATTGTGCTCTCTCTGAATTGTATTTCATCTGTTATTCTGTTTTTTTTCTTTTTTTTTGAACGTCAGCATATTGGTTGTTTTAAACAGTCAATAATTCAAAGTTATATCAAATATCTAAATCAATTCCTATCAGATATCTCTGATAGTTTAATAAATGAATCATATTTATATCCTCATAAATGTATTTATGAAAAAAATTATTATTATTTAGGAAAAATGCATTGACAATTAAACTCACTTACACAATATTTCGAGTGTGAGTGAAAAAAACAAGAACATACCTTGTGTCTTTTTCTTAAATTCAATTGAATTTCATAAAAAGAATAAACCTAGAACAATCAGTGTTAATAATTCAAACTCTCTTGCTGTAAGGTTCACTAGAAAGAGTAGTTTTGAATCAGAAAAGATTGAAAAATGAAAAATAAATTTATTTTTAAGAAATTGTATTCTTAAAATATAATGTCTCTCATGATAGGTCTTCAAGTAAACTATACATTTTAGTAGAATCTGATATCCTCTAGACGTCTATCTCCCTTGAAATATTTATCATCACATCTGAAGCGATTATTGAATGATAATATACGAGGATTGTCTACTACTAAACGCTATAGATTCTAATTGAAATGTATTAATAAAAAATGTGAAATGATAATTTCTTGGGATAGATAGGAAAAACGAGTGGAAATGTCTACGCATAGACAGGCTGTAGGATGAAAAGAAATGTAGAAACTGTATATCACAGGATGTATAATATAAATTGAAAATTTCAACCAATCACATTCGAGAATGGAAAAAATAGACGAACCCTCAAATTCTATAGCAATAAAGCTTGAAATGTAATAAGCTTCAAAGTTGCCTGGATTAAAATAAACTTTGAAATTTATGAGTACAGATAGCTCTGACTACTCAGATTCTGAGTATGATACAACCCCTACGAGACCCGTTATAGAAGAGGAACGCGCCACTGGTGAAGTTGTAATTGAAAAGACCCTTTCGGTGAAGGAGCAAGTCAAAAATTTGGCACATTTAAAACTCCAAGAAATCCTTGCACCCCGTTCATACTTTCCGCTATCAACAGCTGAACCGTCAAGTGATACTAGACCAGAGACCAGTTACGACTATTCAGTAGCTTACAATGCTGATGATCACGATGATTACACGGACGATACAGAGTCTGAAGAGGAACACCATTCTCAGCCGTTTGAGAAGGCGAATAGTTATCAAACACCAGATTCAGCTTCTACCGAGGAGGAAGCCTCTTTTGAAAACACGCCAGTGATTAGTGAAAGCTATCGTTCACGAGAGGAAACTGAACCCTTGGAATATGTCCCTTTCGTGCAATCAAAAGAGCCATCTGTTGAACCTTTGGCGGTTAATAATAATAAATGTGATCTTTTTAAGGAAATGGAGTTGACAGTGGAAGAACCTGTAGCTCATCAAAATCAGGATCTTGTACACAGGCCAAGAATTGAAGAAAATACCGATAACAAGGCAAGAGCACCATTTGAATTAATTCAAGAAATGAAGAAAAACACCACTGAAGATGTTGTACAGCTGAGGAACCCTGCTCAAGACTTTCCAACCGCGCAAATTAGACCAAAAAGTGACGTTCAATCCACGAAAATGATCCGATTTTCTGATACTGTCGACGAGGGCTACTCAACCAAGGAGTCTGAGGTCATTAAAAGGCCAAGTTTAATCACCTCGGAGCCAGCCGTTACAGTGAAGAGGCGCCAATGGCGGCCCTTTTCATCCTTCAACTCGAAGGATAACGAAAGAGAAACAAAGGCTAGAGTTTCTGAGCCCAACATTTACTTTGGAGATGAAATTATAAACCGCTCGCCCGGTCCCGCTAACTCAGTTTCACTAAGA
The DNA here is from genome assembly GCA_000715275.1 of Gyrodactylus salaris. Taxonomy (NCBI): domain Eukaryota; kingdom Metazoa; phylum Platyhelminthes; class Monogenea; order Gyrodactylidea; family Gyrodactylidae; genus Gyrodactylus; species Gyrodactylus salaris. The sequence goes on from KL567338.1 coordinate 8,266, forward strand.
CGGGCCCAATCGGATCGACAATGGGGTTTCACTGTGCACGGTGGCTGGGAATTCGGATCTACCCCCTTTATATCGCAGGTGAGTCTGTTTATAAAGATATTTTTCAAATAATTATATAAAAAGTGCTGATCAAATCTTTAGACTTTTAATTTACTTTTTCTAAATATCTGGCGATTGAAAAATATTTAAAAGAATTGAAAATTCTGGCGTCAGAATTTAAATAGTTGTCTGAGTTTTTTATTGTTTTGAAATCTATTTATTTATTATTGAACGATATTTAAGCTTAGAAAACGCTAAGAAGGAATAGTCCAGTAATGAAAAATTAAAATCTTTGCTTGAGACCCTAGAGAATTGTTTCCCAAGTCCTAGGATATGAATTCTCGTATGGCGTGGGTTTGATTCCGATAGCGTCCCTCCTTGAGACGAGTTTACTTTATAAATAAACTTTCAAACACCTCTTCCTCAGGTGAACCCGAAGAGAGTTAGACTCGGCTATGAAACTCAAATTCAAAGAAAAAATATCTTTTGATTCTTTGTATTTGAATCAATTTAAATCGAGTGAATACATGTGGTCTCCAAGGAGAACGCAGCGCCACGAGAGGTGGCGTAGAGGGTTGTCCCCCAAGTCCCAATATATGACTTCTCATATGTCGTGGATACGACTCTGCTGGCCTCCCTCCTCGAGACGAGTTTACTTGAGGAACAATTATTGCTTAATTAATGGATTCCACATTATGAGAGTTAGACTCTGCTATGAAACTCTAAGAAACAAAAAGTCCCCTACGAGTAGACTGTTAGCTAAATCTTGGTATTGTCAAAGATTGGTTGACACAGTCTCACGCTTTCTTGTAAATAGACCTGTCCAATATCCAATACCTGGATATGATTTTCGATATCATTGTATTGATGAACCTACATCAGCTTGGAGAATATCGAATTTTCGATTTTATTTTCTAGCACGATATTACATAAAACTATTTCAGCACTCAAGTATGCCCATTGAGATGCAAGTTTTTTGATCCACGATAAAGTAAAATTTCGATTTTATTCATTTCTTTTCATAAAACAACTTTTAAAGCACATTCCAAGCCAAATATTGAGGAAATTAAAAACCTATGTATCAATCAGCATGCGCCTCTGTGATTCTATATATAAAAATGGGACAACTGTGTCAATTTGGTATCTAATAGTTGACATGTGAGGATAGTATGAGAGTTGAACAGGTTTCCTCTACACCATCTTCTTTTGCATTGGTGACTGAAAGACATAACAGAATCAATGTCTTCCAAAATTAGTTTTTTTCAAAGACGAAAAATATAAATTGCATTTAAAATAGTTGATAACTTTTAGTCTCGGATGGTTTTTATTAGCCATGCAAATTTTTCTTGATAAATTACTCTACATCATCTGAATTTCGATACAGATCTCAAATTTTAAGTAATTATAAATTTGTCATTTTCTAAATAAAGCAATAATGGAAATAATAAAAATACCAAAATGTCCATTTCTAAATCTCAAATCGAGAGGTCAGGTATTTTATGATTCACCCCATTGAAACATTGAATTCATTAAACTCCGATATTTTCGCTTATCCAAGAGAAAACTAATCTAAGAGAAGAAAAATCGACACCAAAATCCTGCCGAAACCATCAACTCCGCAATCAAGGCTCAAGAGTCGAATAAGCTCCTCTCAGACAGAGCATTAGCAGGTAGCATGACGCTCAAACAACTTTCAAGTGTCTTAAGAACCAGATGTTCGAATAAAGCATTCAAATTCTAGATAGGGTTGCTGTCATCTTTTTCATGATTCTTACTTGAAAAAAAAGTCCAGTTTCGTCCTTTTGGGATAAGTAAAATACCGGTGCCGAGAATCGAACCAAGATTCTTCGACTGGTACCTATTGGGGACACCAGAACGTTATCCAAAACGACGCGTCTATACCTGATGTTGAAGTTCGTACTGGGATCTTTTAGGAATCCTTGGTTGTGTCAGTTCTTTTAAAAATTAAACTCGATGCCCACTATTACGAGTAGTAAACACACTTTAACTTTAGCACAAACAGATGGGGGTCAAATACACACACTGACCAATGACGATGAACGCTCCATGGTTTCTGAGTTACAACAGCATTTTCTGTAGTAGTCTCATATGTTTTTTGCTTATCAATAATGCACTTTCATGAAAGATTTTTTTACTCTTACTAGAAAAAAAACAAATTGATGTCAATTTCAGTCATTGCATTGCCCTTCTGATAAAGAAATTCGGTTAATCCATTGCAAATAAAACATTGAATCTTTTGAAATTAGGTGCTTTTTGAATAAATTTCGAGTGTAAAAGGAAACTCAGAGGAAAATGTAAAATTTTTCTTTATCTTAGGTCTTCCGGACAGTTGGAAGTATCTTTGTGTGGTCAATTAGAAAGTTGTCTAGTCTATTTCGCTATAGAAATTCAGATCAAGAGACCACCTGCAAAGGTTCAACAGATTGATCTGAAAATGGAGATATTCATATTTTTTAGAGATACCTCATTTTTCTTTGATCCCAAAAGGATTTGTGTGTGCAAATGCTTGCTTGTTGATTTAATTCGCTTAAACGAGTGATTTTATTTCCGATATTAGAAAGTGAAAACTATTTTCCCTCTAATTTCCACATCATATGACCAGGGAAGTTTTTGCTAAATAATTTTGGATAATTTTATGCTTTAATAAAATATGGCGTTATTTTAGTAATTTAATGAATAAAAAAGCAAAAATAAATATTATCCCTTGTGAGACTTGAAATTTATTTACGAACCATTTTCATGCCGTTCAACGGGTCAAGGAGCATGATCTCGAATGACAAAAATTATAAATGCAACGTTTATATATAAATATTTTTAACCAATGCCGTTGAGGACTCAAAGTTAGCAGCTCTAGTAGACTGAGCATGGATCAAGAACCAAATAAAAAATTTCGGTTCATTCCATTTACTTCTTTTGATCTAACAACTTGAAATGGCAATCTTCATCACATTGAAAGATTATTTATTTCCGAAAATTTTGCATGCAAATTAAAAAAAATTTAATCGAAAAATAACATCTGTTAGTCCAAATAAAAGTTGTCTAAATTAGTTTTCCATAGGAAAATTTTAATATTTGATCATATGATTTCAGAATCTTTTTTACATGACAATTCTGAGTTGCATTTAAAGATCAAAAATCGCTTTATCATGGGCGAAAATAATCAGTCTAACAACAATAGTATAGTTCTAAGTCTCATGTTTTTCTAGCTTGATAAAATAAGTTAATAATATGGCTTGAAAAAGACAAAACCGTTTGCATAAAGGTACCAGCCTTGAAAGAAGGTGAATGCAATCGAAATTGTATCACAAGACTTTAGATGTCTCCTGCTGTATATTATAGAAAAGAAGGTAAACTATTTTTCAATGTTTATTCAACATCAAATCAATATCCCTGATCTGAATGCGATACCAAGGAAAACAGTTGGGTTTTTAAGTATTCTATTGATAATGGATGGATTTATATCACAATTGAATCACTACAAGAGTGCAGATTAGTTTATGATGATGGATTCATTTCTTAAATGATCTCGTTATTTTATTTCTAAACTAAATGAAGCACTGTTAATTTTTTAAATCTTTTCACAAACGTGACTCTGGTGTCAACAAATGTTTAACGCTTGATAACTTGGAATTTATGCGCGTAGATACTTAAATGAGTCAACAAAACTTAAGTTCAAAGGCAAATTTGAATATTGCGCCGAATTTAGCGATAAAAAAAGACAGAAATAATATGAACCAGTGTAGATTCTCGCGAAATTTTAAAAGCAATCACAAGATGAAACCTAGAAGATGAGCATTCAACCCTCAATTTAAAATTTTTTGATTTTTCCTTCGGAAATTGATTCACATGAAAATTTATATCATGGGGCCTACTTATGATCTATTCTGCTTTTATGTTTTCCTCATTAAATACCTAGACAGAAAGTCTGTTCATCGATCCTCGAGTCAAGACTATAAACTTTTTCACGGTCGGATCAGAAAATTAAAAATAGGCTCGAAAAAATGCGCATTTTTGTGTGTCTTGGCAAGAAAATGCAAATACAGAATGGGATAATTCCATATTATTTAAAGAAAATTTGACTTTTTTTGTCGTACACGTGAAGAAATCCATTTCCAAGTTGTAAGGAGAATACTCTATGAAATTCATTTCTCTTGTCATGAAACCCGTTGGACACACCATTTGTTGTTTAATTATTTTTTTCAATTATACAAAAGATGTTGGCAGAATACAAGAGCAAAGTACTATTTCTACTCAGTAATTATGAATAAATTGAATAATGGGGAAAAAGTTGGGGTACTTGATACAGGACATAAATTTAAAACACACAAGATTAGAGATCAGCTAACTGAAACTCGGATGCTTGGATACCAGGGCACTGCTTTACAAAACTTCAGATGGCACAGTTGAGAGTACTTTCAAGCATGCTGAATAGTTATTCGAGGATAAAGAATTACGAGAGTAACTACTAAGGTCCGAGTGCTGATCATTATTAGAAAAACACCTTTTTGTTGAATTATTTGTAAATGATTCACTTTACCGTCCATATATTTTGATAAGAAACTTTCATAGCTGGTTCCGAATGCAAGAATAATCTATTTATTGCTTGAATCACTTTATTAAGCCTTTACTAATAATCTTGGATCTTAGTGGTTACTTTCGTAAATTCCTATCCTCGAATTCGTATTCAGCATGCTTGAAAGTACTCGAAACTTTGCAATCTGAAATATTATTTTTGAAAAATAGTGCCCTATTTGATAGTGTTGTAACAAGAATTGATTGAGTGAGTCAACGTCCTAATTGAGATAATTTTTTCAAAGAACAAACAGGTTAATCAAACGACCAGAAATATCAATAATTCTCATGAAATATAGGTTTTCGGGAAAAATATGTTTTATTTGAAAAATATTTCAAAAGAGATTACTAAAACTATGCAGGTTGGGAATTATGCATAGATTTAGATTCTTTTTATAATAAAAACATAAATTTGAGAAAAAACTGTCAGTAAAAACTCTTTTCATGAAAATACGATAAAAATGATAAAATTGGTTTTCAAGTTATAATAATACGTTAATGATGAAAAAAGGTGTCAGTTACATAGAGTAAAAATGTTGAGAAAATTGTTAAAACTAGTATACTGGGGACGAATATATTTATGCCAAAATGTATACAGGGAAAAAGAGCCTTTCCCCTTCCTATGGATTATCGAGGAAATGATTTGATATCTCAATCAAAAAATTTAATTTATAAAGACTCACAATTTTAGATCAAAATAAAGGTGATGTAGAATATTTTTTGGGCCGTATATTGGTTGGAAAATATAATCTAAGACTATTTCAGTGAACATGCATAAGAATTATGCATTGAATTGTGTACTCAAATTCGGCTAATCTGGTAATGGACTACTAAACTCTTTATTTTGATGATTTCATGTTCGCCATCGATCAATCCTAGTTTGAAGATTTGAAAAAAATTAAATTTGGCGCGACATGTTTTTCCTCAGATTTACACTGAAAAAAAGTTGAATTTTAAAATTATAGTCACTCTACTAATCTTCATTCGTAATATAAAATCGGAGTCAAAAATCTGTATATGCTGAAAATAACTAATGCAAAACAGTTACATGAAGAATTAATAATTTAGATACAAAATATTTACAATTTATTAAATTTTCTTAAATATTTTCCTAATTAATATATAGTACCTCAGTAATAAAGTTTCAGGAATAAGAGAAAATTTAGAATGGAAAGAATAAGTGAAAGAGGGGTCACATGAAAAAAATTCTCCAAAATACAAGCTATAGTTTAACAAATAGGAGAAAAATTATCAAATCTAGAGTGGACAGAATAAGAGAACAAATTGGGGTCTTAACCCACGAAAAATGAACCCTAAAAGTAACAATTACTGACTCATTTTCAGTTTGATTATGGTTAACTGGTTATCTCAGCTCTAGTGGTCAAAGTAAGAGAAAAAGGGGTCTCAATGAGTTATTTTTCACAAGTGATTATTGAAAGTGAATAATTTCTAAATAAATGTTTTTTGAATTGAGTTTCATAGCCGATTCTAACTCTCATCGGCTTCACATGAGGGGTTATAATGGGGAAGGAGGGTTTGAAACCAAGTTAATTTGTTTCGAGATGGGAGGATACCGGAATTGAATCCACGCCATATTCTAGGACTTTGGAGAAAATTCTCTGGGGTCCTGTGAAATTGAATTCTAATCCTTGTCATCTGGGAAATTCTAGATTTATTTTGGCCCAACAGAAAACCAAGGATAAAGCAAATACTGACATAAGCTAGATCTGGTTTAATCCAAGATCGAAATTCTGATCTTTGAATACAAAGTAACTTTTCTCAAAGTTTATTCCATTCATCAACCGGTAATTTTAAGTTTTTTTTTCTCTAAAACCCCCTCCCATTAGAACATAAGAACGCTATTGCATTTCGGATTGATTACGAATGCATCTTGTGAATTAACAGTTCTGTTGTCTAATTATTAAGATTAATGCAAGAGAGAAGTATGGGCTGTGTTCACATAATAAATTGTTTACAACTGTCTGTCTTAATAGAATGTATAGGATTGTTTATAGGAATGAATTCCGTATCATATTTAAAAGAACTTTATTCTATAATATACTTGGAAAAAAATATTCCAACATTCAATAACCCTGATGTTGGTTCCTAAACACTTCAGTCTATCGTTTCACTGGAGTGTTTTTGCTTGAAATCTCTTATGAACTAAACTTGAAAATTTCATTTCAAAAAATAATACAACTTTGCTAAAATAAATAACCTTGTGGTTTCAAATATTTACGCTTTGATTTCAAGCTATCGTGTGGGTTTGATTCCGGAGGCCTTCATCCTCGATATGAGATTACTCGGTTATCAAGTACTCACTTTGGCCATACCATTTTATGAGTCATGTGAGCCCGAATAAATTTCAATTTCTAAGAAACGAAACGAAACAAAAATCGATATTCTAAAAAAAACTTTTGAAGGAAATAAAAACAAGAGAAAATCTTTATTTATTTTTGGAAAGTTTTTAATTTTTGTCTTAAAAAGAATTCAAATTACATGTTGATAGTAAAAGAGTGAATTTTTGCCAAGTTGGTTAAAAATCATGAAATCTGATAAAAGTAGTTTACTTTTTTCTGAAATACAAAACCTAGAATACAGGGTTCAGTGCACAATGTTCGCTTACACTTCTTTAACAAACATAATGATACAATTCATACTTTCAACCAAATCTAACTTGTAAACAGCTATATCGTGACTAAAAGGGTTGTATTTTATTGATCGAGAAATGCGTACAGCTGGTTCGTCATTGAAGATGGAAATGAAGGACTCCCAATCGGCGATAGAAAAAACTCTCACGGGTTCACATAATTTATAATGGGGGATGAAGGTTTGAAACTATTTACAGTAAAGTTGTTTCAAGGAAGGAGGAGACCGGAATCGAACCCACACCATATGAGATATCATATTTATAGGACTTGGGGAACAATCCAATACACCATCCCTCCAAATTCGATTAAACTCCTTCAGGTAGGATCCAAATTCCAACCCTGAATATTTCTTAGGAGGATCTTATTTTGTGTTAAATTTCTATACAGTATTTGATTTAGAGATTTTGAGACATTCTGTTCCGTTGTCGAGTGTACAAAAATATTTTTGAACTATCTCTTGGAAAACTGTTTCCTATTACAGCTACTATGATAAATCGCATTCTTGGAAAATCTATGATTTATCTGGCGGAATTTCCCCCATCTTACTTAGCAGATTTATTTTCAAATTTAGATCAAAAATCATGCATATTACGTGTCTTTTATTTATGACATGTTGCAATATTTCTCAAAATGTATTGACTATGAAAAAAAATCTTTTTTTAAAGTAAAATTATGAAAGAGCTCAGGTAGTAACATGGAGTATTCTAGGGACTTGCAGCAGGTCTCGTCAGCGGAAACATTTTTGACGAAAGGGATTCAAACTTGATCCACAGAATTGCTAAACATTACGTTCGGCTAAGTTTCCAATGTAGATTTGATTAGAATTATCTAAACTTGTGAAACCTCTTTTCCTAAGTGAGATGTATTAGTAAATTTTTCGTCTTTTGATTCATATTCTGTGTATAAGAGGTAGTTTTCGATCTCCACTAGTCTTCTTTAAGATAAGATTTGAATTGTGCGGATTAAGTTTTTCCATTGATACCGAGCGGAGAAACAAAATTTAATCAACTTGTTTTATTTTAATAATCTTGTCTTGATTTTCATGTGATCTCAGTGGTTATTGGGTACATAAGGTTTCAAAGGTAGGTAGAAATAGAGTACCTACTTTATATCCTAGGTTTCGAAGTTAACTCAATTTATTGGTTTAAACAAAATAAATATTGAAAAATAGAAATTACATGTAAAATTTACACACTGAAAATTACTAGTAATTATTAGTAACTGATTGAAAATTAGAATTCAAATAAACCAAGTTTTTTTGATTTTTTTCATAAAGAATGCGCATTTTATGTAAAGTTAAAACTATGCTTAAAATATTATGTTTAAACATGATTTTTTTCGTCGTTTATGTAGCGTTAAGTTTCCTTTTAGAGAGATAAAGCATAACCTCCATGAAATTAAACTCTTTTGTATTAGACTTCAGTATTGAATAAAGACTTGTTGTGAAAATCTCTCTTGTCCAAGGGATTAATAAATTACACAAAATTCAATAATATTTCTAATGAGCTACTATTCGATAACGCTGGAGAATTAAAAGTGGCCAGGAGATTTCTCAATGTAAAATATGCGGTTACTTTAAGAACAAAAACGAGAGACTCTGATAAGTATATGAGTATAATTACACACTGTATAATATACAGCCTTTGAATAGTCTTATTGGCTTGCCCAAATTTATCCTTCTTAACCTGCCAAGTATATATTAGTTCATAGGAAGGTCATTGCTTACCTTTTACCTACTGTCAAAATGCATTCATAGTTTCCGGAAGAACTGACAAAGTTAATCAAAAAAGATTTACTAGAATAAAAAATTATTCTGTTTAAACTAAAATTATAAAAAATAGTGATGTAATGGTCCTTCACACGTATCCAAGGAAAAGCCTAACTAGCGCAATTCAAATGTAGACTGAATAGTTGTGGTCCGCATGAAAAAATTGCTCACCTCTTACTGTCTAAAATTTTGTTTCAAAATTAAATTATTCGTTAAGAAATTTCCAAATAAATATGTGAGCAATTAGCGAGAAAGCTTATTTCATATTATTAATAGGTGATGAAGAACAGCTCCTCATATCAAGCGGGCATCGAGGCTGGCGATATAATTGAGGCAATTTGCGGCAAATCCACTTACGGCAAAGAGAGCAGTCTCATCAAAGCAGAGATCCTCCGTGCTGGCAATGAACTGGACCTCATAATTACGAAGTGAGCATTTTTTGAAATCTTTACGGCTTCTATTTTTGATAAATTATAGGAGCAATTTTTAATCTTTTTGGTACGTTTCTCAAGATACTCCAAACTCGAGTAAAAATAAATTTCTGGAATATTTTGCCTTTTTGATTGGATTTATCACCCTTTTCATTAGGATGAGATCAAAATAATTTCCAAAAATCAACACGAAGTTCGAAGTGATGTAGGTTATAGACCATGTGTTGTATTGAAAAAATACCAAGAATTAAGATAAATTATTACCGACTTAACCCTATAAAGTCTCTCACGCATTATCAATGGAAAAATCTAACCTGCGCAATTCAAATGTGCACTGAATCTTATTTTTAAAGAATACCAGTGGAGATTGAAAACTAGTAGCTCTTATACACAGAATTAGAATCTAGAGGCGACTATCTTCAAGGAAATGCTTTTGTCCCTCACTTGGGATTTCACAAAAGATATCAAATCAGCCAACGAATAAAAGTTATCATGGTGGTAGAAAATATTTTTGATTCAATAATATATTAGCGTCTAGAGAGGTTTGAAGACATCTATATGTATGGTTTGAAGCGGCATCATTTTTTAATAAAATTTTCATGAAAGTCACGCGATCCGAACCTTATATCATAAGATTTTTTTCATTCTTACTTTTGCAAAATCCCTTGCTTTATTGGTCTAGTGAAAGAACAAATCAGTATATTTTTGCTATTTTACTGTAATGTACGCTAGAATTATTCACAATAAATTTGAACTGGTCAGATATTCGTAGAGTAATTACGAATAAAAAATTTTGAATTTGGAGTAGAGGAATCCTGTTCAACTCTCATGATATCCTGCATCTAAGTTGTAGGTACGAGTCCGTTCCCCATACTTTCTTTTAAAAGTGTTAACGGAGAGCACAAAAAGAAGACGGATGTCATTCTCTCAGGATTTAGACTGGATTGAGGAATTTACTCGAGCCTTTCCTGGTGCTAATATACGAAATATTAACGAAGCAGAAAGTATTCGAAATCTTATCGACAAATTGGAGGGATGCTGGATTTTTCCCCAAGTCTTAAAGGATATCTCATATGGCGTAGGTTCAATTTCGGTCTTCTCCCTCCTTGAAACGAATTCACTTTGTAAATAGTTTCAAAACCTTCCTCCCCCCATTATAACCCCTCATGTGAACCCGAAGAGAGCTAAACTCGGCTATGAAACTCAATTCTAAGAAAAAAAATTGGGAATTAAAGTTGTATCTTAAGAAACTTATAGTAATTATGTTTATCTCTTATATAAAGAAGAAATCGAGCTTAAAACTAGAAATGATAAGATTTTCATTATTGTGGATGAGTCCGAATTTAATGAAAAACTATTCTGAATATAATGGTTGGATTAATTAATGTTCTTATCTCTACGATTCTGAATTGATTGATGAAAAACTGGATAGATCTTACATAGCAAGAAAGAAAAGCGATAACTTCAATTTACTTCAGACTGACGCTGCAAAATACATGGGGATATTTATTACTTGAGGGTACAAAAGTGATCAACTATAATCAGTATGTAGTCTTAAGTATTTAGAAATCTCCTTCGTGGGTGAATCTAAATTAATTGTTGATAAATCAAATATATTTGCATGAAGTGATGGCCGGTCCTTGATTTTCCGTCAGATGAGTGTTGATAATAACTTATTAATAACCGAAAGACATCTGATCCAAAGAAGATCTTTCGTTAATATGACTTGCTCTCCATTTACATAAGATAAAAATGGAAAGAAAAATGCTTCGCTCATTTGATGCATAACTGCTGTGTGAAGATCCGAAATCATTATAAAAATGTTGATAGAATCAGTTAAATTATGTTGTGTTGAGAATAAAGGAGAAACACATTTCTATCAGTTGGACTTACACCTTCACCTGTTGTTACTCGCTGGGGTACATGGTTAAAAGCAGCATTCTACTATCCGAAAAAACATGCCTCAAGTTAGAAAATCAATGGATTAGAAAATAGCTGTAAATTAGTTTCAAGAGCAAAGAAGACTGTTAACAAACAGGGTATTTTGAATGCCTTTACCGTTATAAGTTCATACTATCGATCTCTGATGGACTTGACTGAAAATTTTGAATCCAAGGCTAAAACCATAGAAAGTGCTTTCTGTACAATTGAAGAGATTACTTTTGGAGATGACCCCATCAGGATAAAAGATTATTTGCTGAGGAGAATATAAAAAAGTGAAGTTGAGAGTCCTATAGAATGCAGAAACGATATTCACAGTCAAGAAACCTGTTCTGCACTCAGATTTTGTTAAGCTTCATCTGCTGATGTAGAAAGAAGCTTCTCGAAGTTGAAAACAATATTAGTTGACAATCGACATTTTAGAAACGATAATATTAGAAAAATGATCAATATACATGATTATTGGTTTTGTAGAGAGAGCAATGCCAGTTGCTCATAAAAACCCTTTTCGATAAGTTGCTATTAAACATGTTAAAAAAATCGCATAAACAATATATGGGGTTTTTTTCCACCGAGGCCCTTTTTTCATCCTTTTTCAAGATTATCTAAACTCGTTATAAGTCAAAGATTTGAGTGTTTATTAATTTCAATAACATAGATAGAAAAAGACGATGCCAAACGTATAACGCGTTTATTTCGGACATAATCAGTCCTTTACATGCCAAATATATAGGGTTACAAAATTCACATATATAGGGTCTTTCTAGATATATCTGCTTACAACGCATTTGTCTTGTATTCTTTGAAGTATCATACTCTCACCGCCAAATCACTTACAAATGAGAAGAATTCAAGAAGGAAATTTCTTAAAAATCTGTCAAAAAGCCTTATGGAAAGTATTTCAAATGAGGTCCCTATAAATACTAAGAAGCCGAAGAGGATTAAGATCGGTGGTGATAAAAGATCTCCGCTATTCCGAAATTTAGATAGAAAAGGATAAATAAAGTGTTATTAATGTGACTCTTGTCATTTTAAGGAGCATTATTTAATTGTTTGAATGTCAAATAAATATTTAAAAAGAAATAACCCCATTTACCGTTTATTCGATTTTTTGATTTCCCATTCAAGGGTCAAGTGTTTGTTGATATGACAAAAGGTTTAAAAATGCGATTACTAAATGAAAAGGTATACGATCTTCTTAGAGATGGTCTCTTACAGTCCAACTGGGACGAAATAGTTTAACTAGATTGTAGATTCCTCAAGTATTACTTGACAAGTAATGATAAATCTTTTAACGATCTCAATAATTACCGAGGAAATTTTTCACAACCTCATCAATGTATCGTTACTTCAGGGAAAGGATTTACTTTTTCGAGAAAATCAAAAGATTATTCAAAACTTTGAAGAATTCAAGCACGTGAATATTGTCTCGTTTTTGTCAATTTGTTAATAATTGATTTTATGTTAATTTTATTCCGATTCAAATGTACGACTTAAGATTTAGGAGAATATATGAATAAGCCGGTAGAGTTCCTGATTGTGATTTCAAAAGTTTGATATAGAAAGAAAAAAATTCAGTCATAATCGAGCTATGATTTGGACAAAAAGTTGCCGTATTAAATCTTTACCGGTTTGGGTTGATCTTGAGATAAATTGAAAATGATAGATTTAAAGAGATACAATTAGAAAACACTTGAAAGAAAGGCTGAATTTAATGAAGGCAAAAATCATATAATAATTCTTCCTATGTAAAAAAAGGAATGTTGACACTTTTAATCTAGAAAGACATTTATCTAAACTTGCATCGTAGATGTAAATCCAGTACGAATGTGATTATTGTTGTAATTTCATTGATCTTTTGCGTACTATTCTTGAAAAGAGAGAAAATATTTAGTAGAATTGGTGCATATACTAAACACATTCAGTATTGCAGGAAGAATAAATAGAAAAGATGAATTGCTTTTCACATAACCCCCTCAAATGAAGGGTGATTTCCAATACATTTGCTATACCTCAAAAGGGACACAGTGAGAAAGGAGGCTGTTTTATTTGGTCAAACCAACCATCTTTCAATAGTTCAATCATTTTTTTCTTTGAATTGAGTTTCATAGCCGAGTCTAACTCTCTTTGGGTTCACATGTGGGGTTTTAATGATGGTTTGCAACTAAAAAGTAAGCTAATTTAAAGGAGGGAGGATACCGGAATCGAGCCCAAAATTTATGAGATATCACAAAACGCAGATTGAGTAGGTTATTCGGTATTGAAATGTTGCAAATATATTTTAGTTATTCTCGTAATCTCAATTCTTGAGTTTGAAAGGATTGAAGAGTTTTAATTGTGACCCCATGCTTCCAACCGTGTATTACGTCAATCATGCTGCTTCAATAAAGATAGCCAAACTTCCCATTATAAAATGTTAGACTGAAGATTTTTCATGTCTTTTTTCAAAATAATGTTTCCTAACAGACAAACAGTCTATCTTCCTCTACAGGCTTTCCATTTTATCAGACATTACTTTTCTTGTGTAGTAAGAAACTTGCAAAGCTCCTAGAGCTAATTCATGTCGATTTCTTCAAACTTTTAATGACTTTAAACTGGGTTTGGGTCTTTTTTTTTTTGTGACACGTTTATTGATTGAAGTTATGGTCGAAAGTCAAACTCTTTTATATTTTTTTAAATTGTCTATTCTAGAAAGGAAGTCATTGCACAACCTAACTTGGCATATTAGACACACAATCTCATTCTCAAAAGTAAAATGTTCACACTCTACTCTGATTGGTTCTTCTTTCTCTGCTCAACACCTTTAAACTAATCAAAAACCTTTAATTAACAATAATTGGATGAGCGATTGAAGATATTGAGTTGGATTTCACAATCTTCGAAACCTCTCAAAGGTTATTTGAGAAAAGGTTCTTTAAAAAATCAAAGAGTGTATCCTTTTTGATGAAAAAAACATAATCTTTGGTACAAAAGTTTAAAACAGAATATACGAAAACATGTTCAGAGTAGATTGAGATTTTATCTTTCTGACCGTTTAATTACTTTTAATCAGACTTATTTAGAGAAAAAGGTATAAAGAGTGAAACTACTGGGGACACTTTAAGAAAGGTTAATTCTAATTGGCATTTAAAATAGCATACTAATGTGTGCAGAGATGGAAAGATTAACATATGTTTTCGTAAAAATATTTTCAAGTAGAAATTTCAAATAAAAAGTGTTTATCGCGTTAGAGTTGATTATTCCATTGAAATTATAGAAATGGCATAAACTTAGAGAAATTATATGTCATCTTGCCAAAGCTGCGTGAACCTTCGAAGCCGACAGTTCCGCAAAGATCAAAGTCACTTCTCGTTCGAAAGATCAATCCAAATCAGAAATCTATGCCGATTGTCAACACAAAATCGATAAGAATCCTTGAGTCTCAAATCACACCTGACAACCAAGCGCATAGGGTGAGTTTAATCTTTCCAAAGATTCCGTACGATTAATATCTTAGATTTGAGGACATGAGATGCCTAATTTCCTCGAATATGTTAGCAGGGTGCTGACTTAGAGTCATGCTGTAGAGTAAATAACGACACCAAATAGGTAAATAAATAGCTTTTTATTTTCGTCGGCTCTCATCAGACCTTTCACCGACATGGTTATTTATACATTAGAGAAATTGGATAGCCTGCTCATTCTGTCCGATCATCTTAGGTGTGTCTGAGTCGACTAATCACAAGTCGATGTGTTGTTTAGTGTGTGCGTTGCCCTGTGCCCTTCTTGATTTTTAAGTTTATTCTGCCTTGGAGACTGTGAGGCATTACACAGGTGGTTGTGTTCATATATTAGAGGTGGATTAATTCAGTCTCCATATTTAGAGTATAAGATACCAAAGTTTGAGTCAGAAATTCATTTTTTTCAGACAAATTTTGTCAAGTAGGATTGTTTGGGAAACACAAAACGGATTTTTGACCTAATAGAAGACTGGGTCTTGATGAACAATTCTCTTCTGAAATAGCAAAGCATGTTATAGCATTTTCTGAAATAATAG
>KL567339.1:9172-63535 GCA_000715275.1 Gyrodactylus salaris
CTCATGTGAACCCGAAGAGAGTTAGACTCGGCTATGAAACTCAATTCTAAGAAGATAAAAATTTGCTTACCTAAAAATAAAATCTGATTGGTTCTCATTAGTCATCCATACACAGGGTCATTGAAAAATTATTAATTTATTTAGAATTGATTCTTATTGGCTGTTGAGATTTAATGTGAAAATAAAAAAAATGTTTCTGATTTTTCAGAAATGACAAAAAAAGCATTTGCTTTTCACTAGAAATTTTCAGACTCTATGATTATGATGATATAATCTTCTTCTTCTACTATAAACGTTGAAAACTACTAATGCAGTTGTAGATTATTTTCAAAATTTCATTACTAGATAACGAGGTTTTTTTAATATATCTTTTTGAACTCAAAATGTGTTTGAATGTAGAATTTAAAAGTAAACTTTCATCAAAAAGGTTTACAACTCTGATTCTCAATATAATTTTTTTATAGCTTTGCTCTCAGCTGCATTTTTTTGATAAATCATTCGAAAAGTTACATCTAGATATCAGAGCAATTTTATGATGAGTTGCTTTGCTTGTTTCTCAAGAAATTGTTGCCAAGTGATGGGCTATTCAATCAAGTTTTTTCAAGCAACTTCTCAGTTGATTTGAGGCCAAAAGAAAAATGGTCATATTTAAATTCTCTATCGAACCGCTTTAACTTGAAGATAAAATGGTTAAAGTAAATTATTGACTTTCCGTTATAAATTACAATATCGATATAATAGTACCTAAAATGATATTAAAGTACATGTATAATCCTTTCAGCGCTGTCACTAGAAAGACTCTGTGACACAATTTACTGACATTAATTGATGTTTTATTCATCGCTACTAATGAGTAATAAAGAAGAGTTGAATCAGTCTGATCTAAATTAATTTAAATTTGATTATTTTTCATTTTAGATGACATTGCATTGAACTCAAATAACGAAGATGTTTATAAAGATTTCAAGTTGAAAAATAAATACAGGTTAGTAATATGGTTGCATAAAGAAGAAACAATTTTAATCCTAGCGAGACTTCCGATACACGTCGATATATTTTCCTCTCTACCCCTCATCACTAAATCTCAGAGGTTTTAGAAAGTAGGCAAACAGTCTGTTTCACGCTCACCTTAATATCGCTTGTTCTCGATATTTTCTGTAAAGTGAGTGTGAAACAGACTGTTTCTCCTACTTTTCTAAAACCTCTGAGATGCAGTGATGAGGGGTAGAAAGGAAAATACACCAATTCCATAAATGAGTTGATACATTTTAATAGAGAATATCCTCGTACGCCAGGAGTTTCAACAACAGAACTAATCAATAGAATCATTTCCGCCTATAAAGCATTGGAGAGTGAAAAGATTGATTTAACCTCACTGAAATGTGACACACTTGATAGTAAAGCAATCGAATCTCCCTATACAAATTCCCAACTCGGTTATATACCCAATGCACTTCGTATTTCACAATTCTCGAAATCATTTACCGACGCTAATGGCAACTGTGTCTGCCTGCGAGAACCTATCGAGTCCGATACAGTTATCTACATTCCTGGTACATTTGATCTATTTCGTGAGTCTCCCTTTAAAGTATACTTGGGAAATCTTGGGGAGTATAAAGGAATTCTTTATGTAAAATTTCTCATAGATATTGGTCATTTGAGTTTCTTGAAGAAATGCCGGGAACTTGGAAATTACATTCTCATAGGATTGTATAGTGACAAAACATGCCGGGCTGAATCAGAGATCGGATCAATAATGACAGTACATGAGCGTCTTCTCAATCTATTAGCTTGTAAAGTATGTTTATTCATTGAAATTATAAAAAAAAACATCTGAGTACAAGACAAATTCTCGTAACTAAAACACGAGAAAAATGTGCAATAATATGAAAAAGGCATATCCTTTGAAATCTCTATTTTATAGCATTTTAATGTTATCTCAAAAATATGCATCGGTTAGCCCTGGTAGTAACCGTGTAACAAAAGGCCATTTCTCTTTTAGTATGTCAACAACGTCATCTTGGACGTGCCATACGTGATTAGTGAACGGTTTCTCGACAGTTACAAGGTAATGAAAAGTAATTCAAAGTAATACCCTCTCTTTATAAACACATTCACCATCTAGATTGATAAGGTTGTGGTGGGAAAAGACACCAAACTGAGATGCTTCGCTGGTGGAGATCCTATGAAAGTGAGTTCCAATTATCCCGAATATCCCGTGTTGACCTCTGAAGGAACTTTTACAATTGTTATGAATTTTTTAATTAATTCTACTAGTTACTTGTGAGTGATACTATTGTATAGAGTAGAAATAAATTCAAATTTGTTGGCGATGTAATACATCCAATCAAATTCGAGAAAGAAAATTAGGCAATTTGATTGTCTAGACAATAATATATCAAGGAATCGTGATTTTATTTTTTAATGCAGAACCGCGACGTACCTGTTTTTCATCATCCGTTAAAAGAAACTCTAACGGTACAAGAAATTCAGGCGGAATATGTAAAAGTTTATTATTTCAGAAAAATTTCCTTATTTTCTTATTGAATGAATATCTAACGTATGACGATGATCGAAATGAGTCTTTGGAACTTTTTAAGAAAAAACGATTTTCTTTACTTTTTGACAGATTATTGTTTGTCGCAGGTGATTTAAAAAGAAGGTTCTGCTTAAGATCATCCACCATTTTTTAGATATTGACTTCTTCATCTCATTTAGACTATTTCTTAAGCCCCTTTTTGCCATCCCGCTATTTATAAATGTTACCGTTAATTTTATAAGTTCGCTATTTATGGCCTTGTGACCCTTTTCCGCTCCTCCCCACGAATGACTCATTCTTAATGTGTAGTACTACTGAGCTTGTCAGAGATATGAAATAAGTACTCCGCTAAGAGTATTTTATTTCTGTTTATTTCCCAGTTAGATTTTAATTTCTTTTCCTGAACGATTTAACGCCATTTATAATAATTGTGACTATATTGCAGCGAAATTCCAATCGAAATTACCAAGAGTGTGGTTAGTGTGACAGAGAGGAATCATGCTTGAAATTAACTTGGGCACTCTCAACTTGAAGATTAACTGAAAATCTAAATTAAGGGTAAACTTTTAGGGCGAACCATAAAAAAAATTGAAAACATATTTTAAAAATTTCTTCTACTCATTTTTAAGTGACAATCTAATCTCTAATTCCGTTTATCAAAATAAGAAAAAAACATTTCTTTCAATGATTCCTTAGAACATGATGCCTATAAAACAGGCGAATATTAAAGAGAAGTCTTCAACTTATGTGGATTCTAAGGAATTGAGAGAGGATTACCACCTCAGAAGTGAACAAAACTTAGCTTAGACAAAAGTCAACTCTCCATTTCAGATTTTTGAGAAAAATTCACGTTTTTATGATTATTTCGAATCATCAAAACGGATTTGAAAAAATACTAAAAGTCAACATGTTGAGGTTTTGAGACTATCTGCTGAACCGTGCGATGACCTGGGTTGTAATATTCCAGAAATATTTATAAAGCAGCCATGCTCAAAAGAAGGTCATTGATATTCTTGTATAGATACCACGGAAGAGGGATATATTCCAAATAGTCGAATGCGATGAGAATGTGACTACCAAGGATATCATTGATCGGATTATTCAATTTCGATGTAATCACGAGGAGAAGAATTCATTGAAAGAAGCGAAAGAAATTGATTTTATAAAAACTCAGAAAGCTTAAAAAAAGAAACATTAGAGTTTAATCTGCTCAGGAAGAAAAAGTTTGAAGAAATCCCTTATTTATGTAATATTTGGTGTTGTGGTTTCCTTAAAATATTTATTACTCTTACACATACAAAACACATGAGATAATTTGCTATGCACATTTATGGGACTTGATGAATCACTTTCGGAATGTTATTATATTTTTTATCATTTATAATTTCAACAAATTTCACTTTTTCTCTCTATAAATTCTTCTCAATCAACCCCACTTTATATGGAGTTATTTCCGCAAAAGGGAGCAAGTTTCAACCTTCAAAAGTAACAATTTGAGATTTCGAAATGTTTTAATTATTTTTACCACACCCTACTCAGAGGATCTGCTCTTTTATCGGTGTGATGTGACCGTAATTTAGAAAGTACTTCTGTGAATGTAATTTTATCTTCTGAGTTATCAATGTTCGTCATGGGCAAGAGAAGAGGAGCCCAACAATAAGCACTTTATTCCGGACATACAGTGCAGCCTGGAAGATTTGTACCTAAAATCACAACCCCTAAAGATATTACGAATAAAACCAATAGTTTACTAGCAAGTAGTCAGAGTATTTTTTGACTTGTTTTTTTCAATATTACAAGCGTGGTGGTCTCAATAAATCGGCGAACCAACAGATTTTTGATTCTATCAGAGAATACTCGTATAAATTGAATGCGTTCATTTTGACTAGAAACCTTCAACAAAGCACATTCGAATTTAAAGTTAACATACCTACTGCAGCAAAAGGAAGATGGTGGACTTGGTATTATCAAAATAAAAATTTATTCTCATAATAAAAGTCCTTTCAAGAGATTTGCTTAATAATCATTGAAAGATCCTCTTCCGACAATCTTATCGAGTTGAAGGGGTCCAAAATCGCCCGGTCCTCACTCATCATCCGATCAACAACTCCGGAGCTGGAGCATGTCATCAGGCCGGCCATCTCCAAGACACCCAACTTCACTCCGTAGTCAACGTCACAAGATTTCCTATGATTTCGTGGAATTATCAGACAACGAATGTCACCCTCCAGAGACCTGCAGAGAATTAGGTTATGCGCAATCGACATCTTTATGAGAACAGAAACAATGTTGAAGATTCTCTGAGAGAACTGGACGACATTCTCCTTTGGCGAGAGGGTTAAACAAAAGTTTTGTATTAAATGCGGTATCCTCTGGATGTCATCAGAGAGGTAAGTTAGTGCTGTAGCTGTTTGAGCGTGCAAGAACTCGTGTGGGTAGATGATATGAAAGTGGAAATGGTCTACGGATGCTGAGGAATGCAGGCAGTTGAAGCCGAGAAGAAGTTTGCTAAAAGTTAAAATAGTGATAAATTAGCTGATTGGCCAAAAATTCAAAAAATTATGCATTAAAATCAATTATGCTCTACAACGGTTTCTGCCTGTAGAATTGTCTCTTTTACCTCGTTAGAGTTAAACTCTGAAATTCGTCGAATCTCCATTTCTAGATAGATACAGATGTAACAAAGTTAGGCTTGAGATCGCACCCAGATCAGGCCGACCCAAAGTAAATGTTGGATGAAGGCACACGAAAAACACGCCAAGAGATATCTCAAGAGCTCGGGTTTTCGAGTAGATCAGCTTTCGACCACGTCAATAAACTGGATTATTGGTATCCTAAAGAATTGAAAGATGTGAATAGAATTAAACGTTACCCGGCATGCTCTTCTCTGCTGAAAAAAAACATCGTTTTGGAACAGAGTTGTGATTCCGATACCGCCAATACCAACTTCATACCAGAGGAAGATAATTCTCTGCGTTTGGTGGGATATTGATTCACTATGAGTTGCTTCAAAATGGGATTAAAACTCAGATGTCACCTTCCATCAATATATGCGAAGATCGACGAGATACGCACAGCTTAAGCAAACATAAGTCGAGTTTTGTTTCATCAGGATGACGCACAACCTCACGTATCTTTGATGACGCGGAAAAAAAATACCCGATTTGAATTGGGGCAGAATGGACATAACTCCGTCGGACTCTTACAAGACATGCAAAACAAACTTGCTGGAAAAACCTTCAAAAGTCGAACGCAGCTCAAAACTTTGCCTCGAAAAGTGTTACCAGATTGTTGGAAGAAGCTTTTTAGATTTTTTTATGTTTCGAGAAATACGAAATTACTCCATGAGCAACCGAATACATAATATTTTGCATATACAGCAAGTGATAAAATATTAGGTCGTTCATAAAGTAATTGCGTATTTTTGTTGAAATTAATAATTTATTAAAAATGGTAAAGAATGTCTCAAACATCAAAGAACTAATTTCCATATTATTCAATTAGCTTCTGCCAACGATCTGGGAGCTTTTCAATTCCTTTCTTCCAAATCTCCTCGCTCTTTGAGCAGAAATATTCTTCAACTCAAATTTCGACATCTGAGCGGGTTCGAAGATTTTTTGGCCCAAACAATTTTCAAGGTCTGAAATAGGTAATAATGGATGGAGAGTATGGTGAGTGGTCCATTCTTTCCCAGCTCTGAGATTTTACTTTGAGTCATTGAAGATCATTAATGAGTCATTTTCCATTGGCTAACAATGGGCGTAAAATTCGTATTTTGGCGTCAGCAGATTAAAGCTGATTACAATAAACTTCAGAGTTGATTTTAATTCCATTTTGGATTAGCTCAGAGGGGATTAAGCCCCTCTTATCCCACCAAGTGCAGAGCATAATCTTCTTTTAATAAGTCGTTGGTTTAGGTGAAAATAGAGGGAGATCAGATAAAAGTTGTCAAGAATTTTTTCTATGAATATTTGTGTAAAGAATCCATTTCTCATCACAAGTTACAATCCTACTCAAAAATGGGGTTTGATTGTGTTTTTCAAGCAAAGAAGAGCATGCGACAAACCTCTTAAGTTTTCGCTCACATATTAATTCATGGGGCACCCAAAAATCGAGTTTATTCATACATTTCAAAAGATTGTGATGTGGTTGAAAGCTGCTCCAATAGAAAAAACAACCTCTTGAATGGTTCTCCATGGTCTCCCTCTAAAAAATTTCTTAGAGCGTTGTTTATTTCGAGACTACGCCTTCCTGATTTGGGTGAATTTTGCAGGCTAAAATCTCCATTTCTAAATTTACCATGCCAAATTTAGAGCTTACTGAACACTCCCCAAACATTTCACAAATTTGGGGCATTGAATTGCCTTTTGAAAAGCATAATCTCAAAATTCACATTACAAAAAACGCAGTTACTTTAACCCTGTAAGACCCGACTCTACAATTCAATGATAATTCCTATTTTTCAGAGTTAACCAGGCAAGAACTTTTCAGTTATGAGAATTTTTCCAAAAATATTTATTTTGGTAGATATTCACGGTTTCTCTGAAGATAAATGGGGTATTTTGCCTCTTTCAATAGAATACAGTCAATAAAATATAATAATTATGTCTTGTTTCTTGTTATTCAAACACAGTTCCATACTTGTGCAAAGTCTTCTACAACCTAAAGATTACAAAATATATGGTGTTTTCAGAATTTTTCAAAATTTGAGGGCCAATATCTTTTTTCAAATGAATGACTGATTAACCTGAAATCTATAATCAGAAAGCCTACAAACTCTTCTTCAACATGATGTGATGCAACACCGGGGCTTTAAGGGTTAAGAACGACCAAATACATATTTCTGGTAGCCCTAGTCATCGATCAATAACAAGACTTGCAATCAAATTATTAGTTGTCACAAGATGAGAAAATGAATATTTAGTAAATACAGAGTATTCACTCTCTGAATGCTGAACAAGACAATGTAAATATTAGATCAAGCTTGACGCACGCGTATGAACATGCAATGTATGAAAATTAGTGATTCAATACTCTTTTCTCATTGGCTGTAAAGGTGTGAAAAAAAAACTAAAATTTGTGTCCAAAACTCCATACATTCTAAGGCCATGAGTTATTTTATAGTGAAGAATACTAAGAAATATTTAAAAGGTTAAATAATTCATTTTGGTAATAGGCTTCATTAATTGAATACACCAATGTACATTATCATAACATATAGGTGAAATGTTACCCGTTATATAATTTTGAAAAGGAGTCTAATATTTCGGAATTTGTCAAAGACTAATTCAAGTATGAATATATTTTGATATTGAAAACCGAACTAATTCTAACTCCAGAGAAATATGTGTAGCGGAAAAATTATGTTTCAAAATATTAATTTTCATTTTTTGTGTTGATAAAAATTCACTTTGTAATAAAAGTGATTGAAAACACCTATATTTTGTTGGTCTATCCTATGTAACAATAATCAAAAATATCGTGACAGAATTTCTAGTGGAGTTATTCAAATACTTACCTCGATGTTGTTACTTTTGCTAGTAAATCAAGTCCGTATTCGAGATTAATCCTGGAGAGAACTTGTTGTGACTTTGCCTCAAATCCTACCACCAACAGGAAATGATCCGAGATAACTGGGCAATTGTTAATAACCACCTTTGTGTCGACCTATCAAAGGGGACTGGTTAGGAGACATTTTATAACTCACGAAACTCTTGAGATATTCTTCAACCTCGGAAATGATTTCTATAGAAGGGAGTTTGAGGAAGGTGAATCTCTCTGAAGGGTTTGCATTCGGGTCGTATGAAGAACGCTTCTTTGTGAATCTCTCATTGACAGCCTAGATGTGGATGATGAATATTAACCTTTATCACACAACTTTTGATGTTACACATCTTGGCATTGCTAAATTTTTGATCAAAAGTATTTACACAAGATAAATGTTTAATCTATATTGCCAAGCTGGCTATGAAACTCATGAAAAAATTGTAGACTTACATTTAACTTTAAAGTGATTCCGTCAATATTTCTAGTCTTTAAATCAGACCATGGTGGCGGGGCGTAGAGCACTCGATTGAGTTGAATTAACCTCTTGTAGGAGTTGTTAAGAATTGTATCGAAACTTTTCATAATATCTGAAAGGCTGAGAATTTAAAATTAAAATAAAGTCGAAGGGTGAAATAAAATGGTTCTTGAATAGATTCGATATGTGAGATGATCCAACTACTGGGTCTAAGAGATAGTGAAATTCATAATATTTGACTGCTTAAACGACATGAAGCTAATGTTATCATTTATTTGTTTTAAACAGAACTTTGATAAGTTTTGATTCAAAATCTTGTAGACATCTCAGAGTCTGAGACCTAGATTTAGAGTCTCAGTATTTAATAATGAGGTTGATTTCACCATATATTGTATATTTATATTTGATCTATGCGAATTGGTTAAGTTTCATTTCATATGAAATTCATATTATGAATTAATTAGAAAAATATCTGAAACTGGGTCAAAACTATTTATGTGGTCAAGTTCAATTAAACGCAATTTGAAACGCCATTCAATTATAATTGAATAATTATTCAACTTTACTTGTATCGACAGTATTCTTCATAATATAGGAAAATCGTGTGATAATCGGTCAAATTTTTTTATCATAATTTTTTTACAATCTCATTACTCTGATAGATAAACGGTATAACTCTTACCTTGCAAATTGATAAATTGACTGAAAGAAATTTCTCAAACAATTTAAAAAAATCAATTTAAAATTTTATATTTTCAAGTGTTTATTAAAAGACATTTTGAAATCCAATTATTACCTCGAAAATAAGTCTCTCGTAAATGTTCATTGCTCCTTTAATCTCTCTAATTAATATTGTCCAAAGGAAAAAAGTTCATTGATGAAAAAATCAAACCTTCAATCATTACTCAGTGTGAAATGCCAGCGAAAATGATTTCTTCGTGAATGAATTTCTTTATATATCGTCCGTTCTCAAATTGTTGGTCTCTTCTCAAAGTTTGAGACTCAAACGCATGATGTCTGAGTACTTTTAGCATTATTCATCATCATAAAAAAACTAGAATTTATCTCACAACGTGCAAATCTTGCATTCATCTGAAATGCTTTTCGAAATGGAATCTTTGTTTGTTTTATAATAAACCTTATATTACTAATAAATTATTAGTCGTTAATTATTATTTTTGTTAATAGGATTAAATAGCTAATCAATAATGAGTAGTTTTTATAGAGCATAATTCTTCTATCAATAAAACTCGGGCCCCAAGACTAGAGGTGTAGTGAGTTAAATCAGACCTTTTAGATATTAAGTAATTTAAATTCATCACTACAAGTTTTTCAAAATTGAATTATCACAGTTTTATTTAACTTAAGCTAGAAATGTTTTTTAATTATTCGGACTTTTACTAAGTAAAAATTACAAAATAATCAAATGGTAAGTTTTGTCATTATCCAACATTTTAGCCTCGTAAGCCACGTAAAGTGAAATGGATACCCATCGATCTAACTCCAATCCAAGAGACTAAGCCGCCGTTGCCGATGGATAGCAAGGAACCAGAGCATTTCAAATACGGCATCTTCTTTAACGATGGCTACGATTACATGCAGCACCTCAAGTCCTCGAAGGAGCTCTACTCTGTTCGATTGGCAGAAGATGAATCCGATGATGAGTTCCAGGGTCAGGAGACTGTTAAGGAAATATTCTTAAAAGACGACCAACAACTGCCACCTGAAGTTGACATACCATCTGATGATGAGTTTATGGATGAATTATCTGACATTGAGGATGATTTTGTCGCTCTAGCTGGTGGTATCAAGCCAAAGGTCGATGAAAAACAGATTGATCCCATGGAGAGAATGTCTAGCAATAAGGTTAGTTTAACTCAATATCTGATTCCTATCGACAAAAAGTATCCCAGAATAAGCAAGTCAGATTTTAGTTATCCTTCTAGCTAGTATGATTCATAAACTAAGTATTGTTGAATATTGAATCGGATAATCCTAGGGAAATTATGAAAGATTTGGTCCTGCTCTTTCTCTGATAATTCGCTCACTTGAGAAGAAAATAAAATTTTAAGGGATTTTCTATTAAAATTTAAAAAAATCATCATTCAAATATTCATTTTTGATTTTATAGCAACGATTTAAGTACATTATCGAATCATCTGATTCGGATGAAAGACCTCTATAATCTGATACTTGGCATAAATGATTAGGTAAATTACCTCAAGACTTGAGGCTCAAGTTATGTCCTCCAACAACAATATGTACCAAGATTAGTCAACAGTACTTATTAGAGTGATACGTAAAATTCGAGTACCTTTTTAATCAATCGTAAAATTGACGATTTTTTTCAAAAAATATTTACAGTTGGCTACCTTTGTCCATTTCTTTCAAACTGAGTTCTCTGATAAAAAATAGTTGATTATACTATTTCGACCTAGTTATTCATTGAAATTAGCCCAATTTGAAACTAGATTCTTATTTCAACTTTAAAAGAACATCTATTACTCAAAAGTATACAATCGGTGAGATTTGAGGAATTCATAGATTGTATCCAAAATTATTAGAGCTCTGAATACTATTTTCTCTTTAAATTTATTCATCCTTTTGGCTATCAACATTCTAAGTAAAGAAAACTTTGAAATACAGGTTATGATGATGGAACGTTTCCTCTGGGGTGAGAATGAACTCCGCCCAGAAAATTTCGAGTCCATGTTCGAGAACGACGACGGAGATGCCACTTCCACCATCATGTCATCCTCGAGGAAGGGTCGTATGCTCACTGACGATGAGATTATCCTAGAGAACCAATTCAAGAACACTCTCACGAAGACAATGTACAAGAGCGAGGCACCCGCCAAATCGGTCATCTCCGGAGCATCGATCATGAGCGACGCCTTGAGCACCTGCTCGATGCGGGACTTTGAAATTCGCAAGAAGAGCATCATCTCCCCAGCCGCTGTAGACGAAATCACCAAGGATACTAGCGACAAGACTAGAGAGCTCTTGTTGGCCATTCCCGAAGATGGCGATGTCGTTGTGACGAGTGAGGACACCAAGTGGACTCGTGCCACTCGATGCCTTGACGATATATCGTCTATCGCTTGTGAGTTGATCTTGTTCATTTTATGAAAAGGGAAATCCTGACCAATGAGAGGCGTCTTTCTTCTCGTTGGTCTCAAGAAAATAAGGGGGTAGAATTTTTTTTCGAGTGTCATTGCCGTGTTCACACTAGGGGTTATAATGGGGATGATAACTGAGTAATCTGATTTCATCTGAGCACTTTACATTTGTGTATAGTTCTAAGGCCGATTCACTTCTTCAGCTTCCTCCACCAACAAGTTCCGAATGCCGAGGACCCTAGATGTCCCGCATAGCTCGAAGCGTAAACACTCAAACTCCATGTCGTCAGCTGTCACAGACCTCACGGAAATCCAAGAGGACTCTATGGACGTTGATAAGGAGGGAATTGTGAAGCTGGTCCATCAGCCGAGAAAGGCCAACGAGACAACGGAGGAGAGAAAGGCCCGAAAGGCGCTGATTAAGGAAAACAAGCGATCTCGAATTGAACAGAGGAAACAGCATCGTCAGCTATTCTCACAGATTCACGTGCCAAAGGCCAATGTTGAAATAAAGATTGACGCTTGAGTTTGCCTTTCGATAATCTCTCATTCTCTTTTTCCTCACACTTGAATTGAGGGATTAATTTAGGATTATCATTCACGAATCGTAAATATACGATCTTCTAAGCCATTCTATTCTTTGTAACTTTGTACATGCTTGCAGCTATTTAAGGTAATCTAGTTTTCAAAGATTCTTAACGCGTAAACTACATTGGTCTAGATAGGACAGAATGACCTATTTTATATCTAGCACCCTGTTCCAATATCCGGCCCACGAGATGCTTGATAAGGGGAGACGTTAATACAAGTGAACAAAAAAATAAGCTACCCATTTTTCTCTTTTCTGATCTGGAACCCTCATCCCGCATGTGATCAAAGATAATTTATTTTAAGCCAATCTCACAACGCCACCTATTGGGGTAGAAATGTATATTGCAGCTTTTTTAAAAGACACTGTCAATCCCTCTCATGGTACTTTCCTTATTTTTGTGGAGTTATTTTAATTCTTAGCAATTCCGTAGGTATTGTTGATTTAAAAAAAAGATTGTTCAACTATCCCACTTGGGATGAATTCTTTAGACAGAAATCTATTGTCTTTTCTTTGAATTCCGAGAAAAAGCGGTAGGTTGAAACCATTCTATTCTGAATTTGATCAAGTCCGTCTTATGATGATACGACTTACGGTTCAACCAACTCATTTCAGTTGACGTAAAAGTATTATGGTCAGAAGATTTTATTGGAGTTTTTTCAAGTGAATTTTCAGATTTAAAAAGGAAGGGAAATAGATATTCGCTTAATTAAGGGTTTATCAGCCAAGTCAAACAGTGGTGAAGCAAAATCAAATTTCTCCGGATGGTATTTAGGCCGGTTGAAATCACCACACAAAATCAGATGAGTAATCAATAGTACCAAGGGTATATTCAGAGAAATCAAATTCAGATTTATCTGTAACTTTGGGAGTATCATCAAAAATGAAAGCGCACCACTCATATTCTTTTTTGGACAATTTCAAACACAATATATCCACGTTGAAAATAACCGGACTACTTCACTTTTCCCCACAGAATAATGTGAATAAGAGTTTCTCCCACGAGATTAAATTACGTAACCTAGTCGTCCAAACCATTTCTAATCTGTATCATGTCAACGCGTTATAATAATTATCTCTCTGATTTTGAGAAGAGAAAATTCGAAGCTTTGGCTCCTGAAAATTGGTCGATAAGGTAAAAAACTTATTAAGTGTTATAGAGGCAGTAAAAAAGTCAAAAGAAGCTCGAGTCCCAGAAAACTCTCAAATAAAAAATTGAAACAAGCGAAGAAGGAAATTAGGTTCAAGACATCGAGTTTAAAGCAGAAAAAATCGAACCTTGATCTCCAACTCAAACGCTCAGAAATTATCTTTGTAAAGATAGCAACTTATTTTGGTCTAAGCCAACTATCACTAATCTTTTAAAACCAGATCATAAGCGAAACGTGTATTTTGGGCTGAGGACATGATTTGACAAAAAATTGGAACAAAGTGATCCAGATTGTCACTTTCATTAATGGTGGCGTAGAAATTATGATCGCCAAGTAAGACTTAGGAGGGATGGTGTAGTGGATTGTTCCCCTAGTCCAATGAATATGTTATCTCATATGGCGTGGTCCCCAGTATAACCCCGTATGTGAACCCGAAGAGAATTAGACTCGGCTAAGAAACTCAATTCTGAGAGAAAAAATACTATCAATAAGAAAATGTGGTGGGTCTATAATTCTATCCTCAAGTGTGCAAACAGAATGAAGTCAGATGATTATCAAACTACTCTGGTGAAAAAGTTATTATCTTTTGACGCTGATCACGACAATAACGACATGATCTTCCAGCTGGATAATGCAGCATGTCATGTTACTAGGTCTAGCTTGGCGTTATTTGAAGAAAATAGCATAATTTATTGCCAGTCCAGCTTGCAGCCTGGATTTAAACCCGACCGAGAATATCTTGGGTATGCTGAGCTTTCATCATTAGCCTTTCAGCAGTATACCGATTTGATATTCATAGACCAGGAAAAAGCTTATACGATTATTTGTGAGACCATAAATTCCTTGTAAGGACCCTTTTCAGAAAAATCCAAGTAAGGTTGTTTTATTACTTGTAATGAAGGTTTATTTATTTTCTCTTAGAATTGAATTTCATAGCCGAATCTAACTCTCTCATGATTAACAAAATAACTTTACTTTGTCCAAAAATCATTGCAGTGCATTCACCCAAAAGGTTAAATTTCAATTTGCGTTTCTTATATAGAGTTTGGTATAGAATAAATTTTGGACGATTCTCATAGGCTAAATTTTACTTATTCGAAAATGAGTCTCTTGCCAATCTTCATTGTAAATATTGATGAGCTGAATATTTTTGAGCTTAACCGATTCATAAATGACAGGAATGAGCTTGTGATTCTTTTAAAGAATCCTAATCTTATCGCCAAGGAAAGAAACCATGAATGCGGAAAATCTATGAATTGGAACAGAAGTTAGACGACCCATGATGGATATGGTACTGTCCTAGATGCAAGCAATACAAGTCCATTCGGGATAGTAAATTCATATTCAAATCAAATTTTTCATAGAATTCTTCTTTGAATCATGACAACTTTGAAAGAGTTGAAATTCAAGATTTCAGAAAAATTGTATTAAAATCTAAGTAAACGAAGGATTTATGTAAAAACTGATAAGTGGGTCGTTTTTAAAGAGAAATTTTAAATATATTTGAGTAAATAAATGTGTTATGAATTAAGGATACCACTCATCGTGAGGCGATGTACTGAATGTAAAAGTTAGCAGTCATTTGGTCGCGAGTGTTCCTAGCGAAAATCCCAAGCTCTAACGATCACAGATCTCTTTTAAATAGCGATTTTCAATAACCAATCAGAATGCAGGATTCAGCCTTTAGATTTTTTTTTCATCTTCCCAACAAGTTTTCTTATACACACACAATACATATTCAGAAAATTGTGTACACTCTATTCGGGTGCACACGAGGGTCTATATTAGTGAGATCGAACCCCTGTGAGAAGTTTTATATTGGGACTTGAGGAATAGTCCTCCACTTTTCATTGTTACTCTCATTGAAACGAAATTGAATCCTTTAGCTCAATAAAACGTTTATTTAAAAAAAATTGTCTTTCAATGAATTTGTAGCCTCCCATCATATTTTGGCATAATCAACATCTCGGGAGAAAGGAACAATTTTCTTGTCGCTATAAAATCTCCCATTGACACTCTTGTCTTCGAGTAGTGCCAGATATAAAGGAGTTATAACGCCTACGAAAAGAACATCAAAACTAGAATAACAAAGTCAAATCTACAGAAACAAACCCTGCTCAATCGTCTTATGGCCTTGGTACTTGGTCATGTCTGTGGCGACATAACCTGGGCAGCAGGAGGTTATTGTGACCCCGTTGGAACTCTCAGCTTTGGCCAACTCTTGGATGGCTTTGATGAGAAGCATTTTGGACGTGCCGTAGCTATTCGTTGGCCAACCTCTCATCGCCATGTCTTCTTTAGTTACAAGAGACATGTAATCTCTGCCGAGTAGTTTAACACCCTCCAGAGTTGTGCTCGCACCGACAACTTGATGATAAATGTCATCGCCACAGTCTTGTAAGGCGACAATGGCCAATTTACTGGCGACATTTACCACACGGCCATCCTTGGCCATTGACGGCAGGGCTTCTTCAATCATTGAGACTGTTGATAGAAAGTTTGTTGTTACATTTGAGTCGATGTAGTCGCGAAAGGTTGTCTCAAAGTCCCTCTTGTAGACTCCGGCGTTGTTAATCCACAAGTTTATCCCTTGGGGATAGTTCTTGGTCATGTAGTTGATAATTTCTCCTCGGCTAGTTGCATCGTCAATATCGAGTTGGTGATATTTCAGGTTTGAAGGGTTTCCCAAATCGCCCAACGCCTTGATGCCCAATTCTTTGTTTCTTGCTAAAAGATGGAAAAATAATGGTTTCTGTGTTTAAATATCCAAATAGAATGATTTTGCTCAATTTATTCTGAAAAAAATTGATAGATAAAACTTTGCTATTTGAGATCAGCGCGTTCAAATTATGAGATTTATCTGATAAATATTATTAGAATTAGAGTAAAATAAAGGCCTGTTATTCTAAATGTCCTTGTGTATGTGGAATTTCAGCAAAAAAAACTCTTTATTCAAAGATCATTTGATATTAATCTTTAAAACTAACTTAAAAATAAAATTGTTATTATAAAAAAAATTATAATTTTTGCGTCAATTATAAGAAAAAAATAAATTTGTAAATTAGGGCTCATTGAAGAATAATATTCCTTCCAAATCCAGGTCTGAATCAATAGAATTTCTTTCAGGGACTCTTAACTTGATAAAATACTTAAAGTAAAGAGAAAATTGAATTTCAAGCCCATTTTCTACACAAAGGTCAAGTGAGTTTAGATGCAAGTAAAAGTGATCTGCATAAAAATTAGGACAAAGGTCAGATCATAAAAGGAAGGTAATTGATTTTAAATCTTCAACTCACATGTCAGATAAATGTTCCAATCTTTATTTAATTCATTCAAAAGAGATTTTACAAGACCGAAACCGATGCCCTTATTCGATCCAGTTACCTAAAATGTTATTTATCTCTAAAGAACTCACGACAGCTACTTTAGTGGACATTTGAAATTGCAGTCGAGGCTGCTAAAATGATTATAAAATAGAGAATTACTAACTAAAATAGCTAGAAATTAGATTTTATTTAGCTGAATATGTCTTCAAACGGATTTTCAGACTCGGAGAATTATGATCTTAAAACAAGTTATTTTTGAATTTCCGATTTGAAATAATTAAAACCAATTTCAATTTTGGCTGTTTGTTTTATAGTTCGAATCGAACTTCGATGAAGTTAATTTAAATTTGAAAACTTGAGGCATAAAAATTTCTCTCAACTCTTCATCTTGAGAAGAATATATTTATATATATCTATATATAGAAGAAAATATTTTCTAGTTTGACTAAAAAATGATGAATTCTAGAAAAAAAATTAACAAGCTGAGGTGAATGTGTAGAATAAACAAAATTTTAGTTTTAATGTCGAATAAAGAATCGAATATGACTCTTGAACTTTTCAATTAAAATTTTGACAAAAACACAATGAAGTGAATGAATTTATCAATTTTTCAAAGTTGTAAAATCAATTTTTATTGCAAATGAAGTTAACAGTTTTGTAGTCTACAAGAGACTGAATTCTGTGTCTCGGCTAAATTTCGTCTCCTTCTTATCGCTATAGAAGGCTCCAGTCTTTGTCTGATCCTCAAGCATTGCAAGGAAGATTGGGGTCTGCGCACCTAAATAAAGAATAATTAACAATAAGAAAATATTTAGGTCAAATATCGATTAATTTAAGATGTATTTTAACTAAGACACTCAGATAAAATGCCTTATTTTTAAAGTAATATTCCTTTATTATGCCGAAAATATGCTTTAATTTTAGCAAATATTATGCGTTAATTTTAAAATCAACTTCTTGACTAATATTATGGTACTCATTTATTTGGTTAAGGCCGCAGTGTTTAAACAAAAATGTATCGCCCTCTGTTCTTATGGAAAATACAGAGTTTTTATTTTGTCAAATAGATTAGCGTAATTTTGCTTTTATTTCCTAAACCTTCTCTCTTCTTCAATTTTTTGATTCAAGATATCAAAACATGCTTTTTGTGTGCTCTAATTATAACCGAACATTGAAATTGCTTTTAAATAACGTAACAATTTTGCCAAAGATAACGTATACAAGGTATACTGTACGAGCTTTTTTTTAATTTGAAGTAATTGATTTACCGCAAAAATAAAATTTACAAGGACAAAAATTGTTTCTCTCAAGAATGTTCACTTTTAAACAGAATCGTTTCATTCAATGAAAATCGCAACACTAGTAGTAACTGTAATAGATCTTGGAACTCAAATTCTAATCAGAGAAATTTCCGAGAAATCAGTTATTTTTCAGAAACCTATGCTTCGAAGATACGTATTCAGAAAGATCTAAGATAAAGATGATTATCTCTAGTTTATGCCAATGTTAAATTAAGCTTAAAATTTGGAGATTTTTCAAAAAGAATTTGTTACAAGGAAAGTTTAATATGACTAATTCTGTGATTCAAATAAATTATGCCCAGTTTCTCAAGACTTATACTAAGAGGAAAAGTACTTGAGAATATTATTGGGAATATTTGCTAGGTGATCATTAGGGCCCCCAAAAGGCATATTTAGCATATGCCACAATTTAAATCAAAATAAACGTTTTTCGCTTCTTAAACGAAGAGGTTTCTCATTTAAATTTATTTATTGTGGCCGATTTTATTATTTTATGCATATTTTAGCATATTTCCGGTAAAAAGGTATATTATTTTAGCATATGCTCAAAATAAAGCATATTTTCATTAGTGATCATATTTGATGATAAAATTCAGCATATTTTTTAAGAAAATTATTTAAAAAAAAAGAATCTCAAGTATTAATTTAGACTTACCTTCCTTAATAGTTTTCGGGCCCTTGTGGCTAGTCATGTCAGTATCGACATATCCAGGACAGCAAGATGTCATAATGACCTTCTTCGGGTTTTCCATTTTAGCCATTTCCTGTACCGCTTTCACAAGGAGCATCTTGGAGACTCCATAGCAGGTGGATGCCCAACCCTTGCTCTTAGCTTCATTTTCATCTTTGAAAGTGACAAATTCCCTTCCCAAGGCCAAGACCTTATCAAGACCGGTGCTAGGACTGGTCACTTGGTTGTATACCTCGTCGTTGCATTTCTTCAAGGCCATTATAGCGACCATGCTGGCGACAGTAACGAGACGACCGTTTTGAGCCATAATTGGTAGGACTTCCCTTGTCATGTCAACGGTTGAGAAGAAGTTAGTTTTCAGGGTTACAGGTGCTTGCTCGGAAAAGGGAGCGGTTGAATCGTGCTTGAAAGCGATTCCAGCGTTGTTTATCCAAATATCCACCCCATTAGGATATGTGGCCTTTAAATATTCCACAATCTCTTTCCTACTCTCCTGATTGTCAATATCAAGTTTGTGGTATTTCAAGTTGGCTGGGCTGCCGAGTTCTTGGAGAGCTTTGGCCCCAAATTCAGCATTTCTCGCTAAAATAAAAGTTGTTATCACCTTTTGTAGGAGGGACAAAATATACACAAGAAAGTAATATGTCTTACATGTGAGATAAATGTGCCATTCCTTGCCGAGAAGACCAATCAATTCTTTGACAATGCCAAACCCAATTCCTTTATTGGACCCAGTGACCTTGAGAAAATTAACACTTATAAACTTACAATTGCAACTTTAGACATTTCAGGTAGCAAATTAGTAATTTACTTAGTATAATTTTTTCAAAAGAGTACTAAATTAAAAAAAATTTCAAGCATGTATTAACATTAAGTTCTTTTATTATTCACATGTCGTTGAATTTAATTGCCAAGTCCCTTTTTTCGTCACTTACTCGGGCCAAGCATACCCTACCCGAGCTCGGTTATGACTACAAAGCCTTGGAGCCGATTATTTCGGGCTCGATAATGGAATTGCACCACTCCAAGCATCATGCAACCTATGTCAGTAATTACAACGCCGCTGAGGAACAACTAGCTGACGCTGTGGCCAAGAAAGATGCTAATAAAATAATTTCACTACAAAGTGCGCTCAAGTTCAACGGAGGTGGCCATCTTAACCATTCGATATTCTGGAAGAACCTCGGGCCAAACGGTGGGGGAAAGCCAGGCGATCGTCTGAGTAGCGCCATTGAAGCTGAATTCAAGTCTTTCGATGAGTTTAAAGCATCCATGAAGACCCTATGCCTTGGTGTGCAAGGGTCTGGATGGGGCTGGTTAGGTTACAACAAGAACAAGAATCGTTTAGTACTACAGGCTTGCGCTAATCAAGACCCACTTCATGCCACAACTAGCCTTGTCCCACTCCTAGGCATTGACGTGTGGGAGCATGCTTATTATCTCGACTACAAAAATAACAGAGGTGGTTATATTGATAAGATTTGGGACATTATCGACTGGAAGGATGTTGAAAAGAGGTTTAATGAGGCTTCTCATTAATCAAATTTTTTGTAGAACTTAAATTGCCTTTCTATAGAAAGAATAAATTTTAATTATATTTAACCACAGTTTTTGACTGAAACTATTGAAGCTTCAAACAGTTTATAATTACTGTGCCTAGAGCCTTATTTAGAAAGAAAAAGGGTATTACACTTACTTTGTATATAAATATCATTTCAAAAGTTTGAGATTAATTTTCTTTCGATGTTGGATCTCTTTGACTCGGGGGCCCTGAATGATGAAGAATATTTTTACTAAAAGTCCATTATGTAACTGTATGACTTGAATGACATCTTCAGATACATTTAATAATAAATATTATTTAGTTTTTTTAACAATTCTCTATACATTTATGAAGATTATTCATAGAAGAAGATCTTATAAGATGTTCTTTTGAACGAAATTCAAGTCAGATGAATGCAATATTTGAAACCCAGTATTTTTTATGAAATTATAATTTATAACATTTCTACTCGAAATTCACACGGCTTAGCAGTAAAGCCATTCTATCAAATTTCCATCATAAAAGTTTGATCAAGAAATTTTCTCAGTTGAATTCTTGATAACTCTTTATTAAGGAGCTCTATGTCTAAACATTAAGGAAAAAATTTGTCCAAAATTTGAATTTGAAATAATAAAGTAAATATTTCAAGAACACAATTCAAAAATACAATTTTTTCTTTTAACAAAACCCGCAGTGTGGTGACCACTTTAAAATATTTCACAATCCTATCTCTCCACAATGTTTGATAAGAGAGATCCTATCCTATATGGATTCGAGGGTGCAGATTCTCTATCAACCAAGTGCCCTCTCTGCCAACAGACCTTCAAGAGACCTCTGATCCTCACCTGCCTTCACATTTTTGACAAAGAATGCCTCACGAAGCATGAACAAAAGGACTCCGTCAAATGTCCCTCCTGCTCCAAGCTCTCCGGTCCCTTAAAGACCCTCAAGAGTTACGATATGGGCCTTATGCAAGAGACGAGAGCTGAAGGCCCTCTCAAGTGTACCATTTGCACAGAGGGCAACGACGCCTTGTTTCGTTGCATCAACTGTGCTGGCACGCTGTGCAATCAATGCAAGACAATACACAAGATTGTCAAGTTCTTCTCCAACCATGAGGTTATCGAATTATCAGAAGAGGAAAAGTCCAATCCTAAAGAGCTTCTTGAGAGAATGAAGAATTCCAAACCAATCTCTTGTCGGGAACATTCAGAGAGAATCTACTCTCTCTTCTGTCTACAGTGCCATGTAAGATTATATTAATTCTTTTCCAGGTCCCTACGTCCATTAATGCATAATTCTGTGTTTTACTTTGTCTTTGAAGAGAATTATGACCCATGAATATTTTCTTTCGTACGAATTTCAGAAAGTATGGCAAATTGACAATGCTATTATTCTTGATAATTACTAGTTACATGGCCAGCAAGACCACATTTCAACATGTATTTCAGTTTTTTTTGATTGGTTGAAGTCAGAAAAATCTCCCAAAGCAACTAATCTTTTACGTATCTAATTTTTACAAATTCAATCAGATATTTCTCATTAATTTAAAATACAAGGTTCTTCTTTTTGGATGAATTCTTTTAAGTTTCAGTTATATCTGAATTTCTTATTTCTGCATAAAAATGACTTGATTAATCTCAGGTGCCTATGTGCCAAGAATGCGTGGAAAAGGACCACAACAGCCACCCAAATTGTGATCTCAGTCAAGTATTAGAAAAGTTTCAGCCGCATCTCCTCAAGGTGATCAACTCTGCCCAGGAAAGGAAGGAAGACTTAAATAAGCTCTCCTCAGACTACCAAAACCTCCTACACGACGTGACAACCAGTTGCGACAACAACAAGGCTACAATTGAAACCATCTACGATTCCTGGATAAGGGAACTAGTAAAGTCAAAGGAATTATTTCTAGAGAAGAACACAAAGTTTCATGAAAATGTAGAAATGGAAATTTGGTCCAAAATCGACAACATCTCCAAAACTATCGACCACATTGACTCAGCAAGTGACTTTTCTTTGAACTACCTCCAAAAGTGTACCAACGTTGAGGTTTGCGACCTCGCTGGAATGGTTGTAGCCTGCTTTGAGACGTTGACCAATGAGGATTTCGGCTCCCTATTAATGGCCCAGTCGGTCTTCAAGCCCGGTGTAATTCCCATTCAGGATATTCTGCGCTCCAACTTTGGCAGCTTTGAGCATGAATCAATTCCCGATACCACTCTGACCGGGGATCGTCTGGAGGGTAAGAATCAAAAGTCCCTCACAGAGTCTGGCTTCGATATGACTGAAAGCTTCAAACGCCTCAGTATGAAGTCTGAAAGTGACGTCTTGTCCATGTTCATGCTACCCAGCAACATTCAAATCAGTCCCAACGGCTCTCACTCTTCGTCGCGTGGGGCCTGCAATATGAACATGCTCATGTCCTCTGCGGGCTCCAACAACCTGCATTCTATTCTCAATTCGAATAACTCCAACACTTGGAACGGCCTGAACATTAACGGGCTGGACCCGAGCATCTCTCCAGACTTTGACAATCACTCGGTCACTAATGGCATTCAGTCGTTGATTGAGAATAACGTCCTCGGAAACGGTTCCAGCAGCAGCTCCAACCTCGTAAACTCCCTAGGCTCAAATGGGAACTCTCTGATCGGCCTGAGTAGTGGGTCGCATGGTACAAATGGCATTCTGGGGATGGGCGATGAACCGTTTGGGATGAAACATGGTAAGAATATTCTTCTAGAACGCCACTTTTTCAAATATTTTTAGCACTTGTTGAATAAAAAGTAGCTTTTCTTGGTAAAGTAAAAATACCAAGATCAGAC
The DNA here is from genome assembly GCA_000715275.1 of Gyrodactylus salaris. Taxonomy (NCBI): domain Eukaryota; kingdom Metazoa; phylum Platyhelminthes; class Monogenea; order Gyrodactylidea; family Gyrodactylidae; genus Gyrodactylus; species Gyrodactylus salaris. Next base: position 32,276 of record KL567339.1, read on the forward strand.
CAAATAACTAGGTCAAAATATCCCTATTTATTTCGAATTTATGTCAGATAACAAGAGCAACACAAAAAAGTCCAATTTCAAGCATGAAAAAATGCAGCTTTGATTAATTCTTAATCGTTTCTCACATTTTTATAATTTATCCTCTATGAAAAAATAATTTCAACGAAAGCCATTTTCTAGATTTAATAAAATTCAAAATTAAAGAAATAATTTATTTTCCCGCCCAAATTTCGAAACCTAATATTATTGAGGTGCGAAAGTCATAATTTCTTCAATAATTTACACTCCTCTTGTCGGAGTTTTGAACCTTTTAGTGCGATCTTACAGTGATCCTTTGAGGTTAAGGGTGAAAGTTGCTAAAAAGTGACTCGGAATGGTCCATTTTAGTCCATTATGAAGCTGATAAACTCGAGAAACCACAAGAATTTACGCCAAAAGGGTTAATCTAAAGATATTCCTTCTCCAATAGGTTCAATGGTCAACTCGAAAGGGCCTCAACAGCCAATCTACACGCCGTCTCTGTATGAATATTCTCGCCTTCGTAATGCCCGCTGTTCACAGATGAACCTCTTAGTAAAATGGGGCAACATGGGTTGTGAATTGGGTCGTCTCAACTCTCCACACGGCTTCTGCCTCGGCTTTGACGAGGAAATTGTCGTAGCAGACACCCACAACCATCGAATCCAAATCTTTAGCAAGCGCGGTCAATTCCAGTCCTTCTTTGGCGTCTCTGGCCGCGTCGATGGCCTCTTGTGGTACCCGAGGAAGGTGGCCATCATTCGTCAGAGTCAACGCTACGTCGTCTGCGACCGCGGCAACGAACGCTCCCGCATGCAGCTCTTTAGCCGCAGCGGCCACTTTGTCAGGAGAATCGCCATACGCTACATCGACATCGTGGCAGGTCTCGCGATCAACCAACATGGTGAGTCACTCGTCCCCACATTATTCTTAATATACTATCGTTAACATGCTACCCTTTTCTACTATCAGGTCATATTGTTGCCATCGACTCAGTGTCCCCCTCGGTGTTTGTGGTTAGCGAGGAGGGAGATCTCATTAAATGGTTCGACTGCAGCAACTACATGAGGGAACCATCTGACGTTGCTATTCATGGACGCGAGTACTACATTTGTGACTTTAAGGTTAGTCACCCATAAATAGATTCTGCTCATTTTATCTTTTTGAAATATCGTTCAAAAATCATCAAAATGAAAGTTTTGGAAAATATATTTTCAGCTAGGTTCACATTAAGTAAAAATTACTTGAAAAATATAATTATTTTCTAGACAATATTTCTAGTTTTAAAGTTGAATTTTTAAAGTTTCATATTTTTGCACGAAAAATCATCAATTTAGTCTTGATTTTAATTTCTTAGGCCTGCCTAAACAGTCCTTTGCATAAGCGTTTTTGGCCATTTTGAACTAGGAAAAGGGTCCAAAAAGTATATTTAGAAAACCAAGTAGCATAAAAAATCATAACTGTAAAAACATGAACATGTTGATGCATTTCTCAAATTGGCATTACTCTAAATCGACTCATCATTTCAGGCCCATTGCGTCGTGGTCTTCCAAGAAGACGGCAAGTTCATCCGCAGGATCGGCGGTGAGACAATAACCGACTACCCCAACGGCATCGACGTCAGCGACCACGGAGACGTCTTGGTGGGCGACTCGCACGGCAATCGCTTCCACATTGCCGTCTTCAACAGGAACGGCGAGCTACAATGCGAATTCGTCTGCAATCAGACCAAGGTCAGTAGAAGCTGTTGCCTCAAGATCACCACCGAAGGCTACGTCGTCACTCTGGCGCGTAGCTCCAACAACGTCCTGGTCATTGACACCCTCTACGTCTGTTGAGGTTCTTGTGCGTCTCTCCTTAGAAATACCACCACCGAATTGGTCTCTCCTCCTCTTTTTTATATCATCTCAGTCAAATTATCAAAAATCTGACCCAGTAAGATTTTATTTTTTTTACAACTTCTATTATCGAATCCTCCGGGGTCTCTTTTACCCCCGGATTCATCCAAGAGAGAGAGAGAGGAACACTTCTCTCGGATCTGACAAGAAATGCATAATGTTTTTGTAGCCCTCCTCTACTTTGCTCAATTTGGACATTTACTCTTCTTGTCCCCATTTTACCCACCACGACCGAATCATGCAAAAAAAGATTTTTTTTGGATACCTTTTTTTTATTTAATCCATCCCCAGTCCCATTTATTCTTTGACCAGAAGCTGGGCGCGTGGATGTAGAGAAATTGCAATTTTATTCCATAATCAAGAAACAACAAAGAGAGTTTAATTATGTGCCTTCCTCAAACCTCCAGACATTATTTAGTCATTTTTTTCTAAATGTCCTATCCCGAATCAAAAAGAAAGAGTCAATTAGTTTTTTTTATTAAAACCATCTCAATTCAGCATTCCTGTTGCTTCATGAAGAGTTTTTCTAATCAAGAAAAACGAACAAGATTAACACACACACACATCCCGATTGCACTCAAATTAACATTCTTATAGATATTTTGCATTTTTATTTAAAATTTTGAATTCTTTTTTTGTCCTTTTTTTAATTTGTATTATCATTAAATTACATTTTGATGCATGTTACATTTTGCATGCCTAATTGCATGTGGGTGCCCACACTTGAGATGATCCTCCACCCCGCCACACACATGAAACCTCTTTTATTTGTACGACTAATGATCTTTTTGCAAAGCAAACGACTAACCCCAAGAAAAGAAAATTAACTAGACGGGACCCTGGATACTTTCAGAATCACTTTGGATAATACAAGAAGAAGCAGTAGAGATTCTCTGTCTGGACTATTATACTCTATACAATTTTTTTACAATTGGACTTTTTTTTCTCATTATATTTCTCTATTTATATAATAAAAATAATGCGTGTTTACATTGGGATTTTTCTTAATTCAAGGGCTTATTGTCGGAATCCTTCTTTTTGGAATTTTATTTAACATCATCTTGAAAATTTAAAATATATTTTCCATTTTTAAAGACTTTTTTTTCTTACTCCTTAACTTGAGATTCCTGATGACAAGAGGATAATTTTGTGCAAAAAGTTTCTTTCCCTCCTCGCCAATAATAATTCCTAAATATCATATTAAATTTAAAAACCAATGTTAGAGTGGGGTGGACTAGATATATACTGATTTATCGACAGAGCCCTGGAATGTGAATTCTGCTTTTTACCCTTTTCAACCTTTAAAAAAACATGTGAAGAGGGGAATGATCCAACTACTCGCGAAACTAGTAATTATGTAACAATGACATTGTCATACCATACCAATAATCAGCGTTATGATAAAAATGAAGAGTATTTCAAAAATGCATGCTGAATACGATTTGGATAAGCGCTACTCATAAGTTTTGTATTCAGAGATAATTAAAAACTCTTTATTTTTTGATTTAATTTGATGATAAAAATGATTTATCACAACTCAATCTAAAAAATAAGTTTAAAATAAGTATTTTATTTGAAGAAATTTCTTAAAACTGTGAGATCTGGATAAACTTTTTTAATTATCAGTGGAGTAGTGATTACATGACAATGTCACAGTTGTGTAACTCTAATGGTGTTATTGTAACAAGTTCTAGATTATCGTCAGAGTACTGTATTTTTTTCATTGAAAACTCTCAATGAAAATTAGTGATAAAAGAAATGTTTATTAAATCTTGAATAAAAATAAATGAATGAAAATCAGTCGCCAAGTTGTCGATACTACCGATCAACCTTCCAGATTAGGACAATGTAACGGTCAATCTTGAAGTGGAACAACCTGTCGATTTCATGGGAGACGAAGGAGGAAAACTGCCCGATCACAATGACCACATGCCATGCGGTTCCATCGATATCTTGAAGGTAGTACTTGAGAGCCATCGCAAGGTCCTGCAATTCAGCGGGCTGTGTGGAGACCCTCGGCATGGCCTTCAAGGGCTCGTAAACCGCTTCGATAACCTTCTCTTGCAGATCCTTGGGCAGGTGCTCTTCGATAATCTCCACGTCATCTGGTATCCCTCTAAGGCTGCAGGGTTGGCCAATGTACCTCGAGAAGTCGTACGCTGTCTTTCTAGAAGGATAATTCGTCTTTATTGACAACTCTTCAATAACCTGAAATATATATTTTTCCGCTGATGTCGAACGAAGCTTCTCGAAGATGCAATCAATAATTAAATCTGAAAGAAACTTTACGTAAAAGAAGATGTTAAGAAATATTTTATTCTTTCTCATAAAACGATTATTTATATAAAAATTGCACTAAAAAGGCAATACCATTTCTCTAAAAATTCTTTGAAAATAAGATATAAGCTTGGGGTTTTTTCTCTATCAGGTGAAAAAAGGTTTATAAAACGTTGTTCTAAAATTTTAATGGCGATCCAATATTTGAAGAAAAAGCAGCAGTCAATTTTCAGGTTCAGTAGGGATCAAAAATCTCCGCAAAATCGAAAAAAAGTGACACGTTGCGGGATTTCAACTTGTACTCTATTTTCTACAAATTTGAGCAATAGAGACAAAAAACTCACTTTCCACTATAATATATTCCGAGTTTTCTTTTAAAGTCAATTCGAAGAAAATTGGCCATGAATTTTATAAAAACTTTACAAATTTTCTGAATGAACCAAAAAAATCTTGAAAATTTAGAAAAATCCAATATTGAACTCACTTCCTCTGCTCCTTGTTGCTCTGGCCGACTGAAGCGTGGCCGCCGTTGTAATTCGGATCGTAGATGATCTTGACTGAGTTCTTCATTTTTGTGCCTTTCTGTTCAGTTATTGGCTGAAAAAACATGTCTGATTGAATATATTCTCACACGACTACTTAATACGTGACAGACTAAGAAGGAGTTGTCTGAAAACATTGTCTAATAGCACTATAGTCTGTGGAATGTGGACATTTTGCTAGTAAAGATTATAATCTTTATAAATGGTTGATAAGTTATCACTTTGTAGTTAGAAGCATCCAATTCTATAAATGAAAAATTAACAAGATTATATTCTCAAAAGTCAACCCCTTATTTTCCTATAAATACTGTATAATAGTGTATAGTATTACACTAATTTTATAAATTCTTACTTTTACAAAATAAAAAAATAGGCATCTCTCATCATTTTTGTGTAATGAAGAAGAGTGAAAAAATTAAAGTAAATAACTAAATTTAGCAGAGTCAAGTCTTAGAAAATCGATAATCAACACTCATTTTTATCTGATCCCCATTTCGGTGCAATATTCAAATTTGTCGATGATTTAAAGTTGTTGTATCCTCTAAACATGCTCCAGAATGTGTTAAAGATCAATACTAATCTGAGCCCTGAGCACTCCTTCTTGAGTTCTGGTTGACGATCAATCATTCAAAGTCTTCATTAATAACATCAGGATCGCCGTGCCAAATTTTATTGCTAAGGACCTCGGATTCACTTACAAGGTTGCTGAGTTGAAAGTATTATTCGAGTCCGAAGTAAAAAAGGTAAAAGCCGACTTATTCTTTCTACGTAAATTCTGCACTTGTCTTTCTTTAAAAATGTACAAGTCGAAGACTCTGCCCTATTTCGACTACCCGGCTGGCCTTCGCTGACAAATAGAAAGTCCAAAGCGATCGAAGCAAGCACTTGAAAATACCAATGTACGGCATTCCATTTAGATATTCTGAATCAGAATTTCTAATAGTCTTGGATTTTTTAATTTTATTGGGAAGAAAATAATTTTAAATTAGACTTTTTTCATCTTGTCAACAAACCCCCATTCTACGGACAAGTGTTACATTAAACTACTCACTCTTGGCCATTTGGGTAAGCGCTGCATTCTTGGGAATATTTCCAACAAAAAATCTTTACAAGAACTATAATCTCTTATTATTGGGCAGTGATTCTTAACCAGATCAATATAGAAATGCCCACATTTTTTTACGCCAAAGTTGCTTTATTTTTCAATTAAAATTCACTTACCAATCTCTCATTGGTCGATTTGATTTGACCAATAGAATTTTTACATATTCAAATACAGTCTATTCTATTCACTCATCTCAAGCATTCTAAAATTCATTTGAAAATTTAGTATCTACTCAAAAGTAAGTCGGTAAATTGAAGAAAAACTCTCAAAATAAAAGATTTGAGATAGATTACACCTTTTGTAAACATTTTCTATGAGAAAGTAGCAAACATTTTTGCAATTTTAGGAGGAGAAGAAAAGATGGGAAATGTAAAAATCGATTTTCTAAAATGCCAATCTCACTTAAACCATTTGACACCATTTTTAATAATTGTGATATTGTTAACTTCGTACCGACAATTGGATAGATTTTATAACCTCTCACCTTGTGAGGATCTGAAAAATGTTCAATCATCTGTGAATATTTCTTAATGTGAAATAGTCTTAATCGGACCATTTTTTATGCTTCTTGTACCCTCCCTAACCCTGTACAGTAGGATGAGAGAATATAAATTATTTTAAATAGTTACTCTGTTTTAAGATCTTTTTCTGATATTCTAACCATTGAGAATGGAATAAAATATTTTCAAATTATTTTTGAGCTGGCCCCAACATTAGCAAATAGACAGCATTTTTTAAACTGCTTGAATTTCAACTTTACGATCCCAATTTAATTTTTGAGCAGCAAAGAATATAATATTTCAAGTTTAGATAATATTTAATGTTAAACTACTTTCAAGTAAGTAGTTTGGGGACCTGATTTAGAAGGGTCAAAAATAATTTCACTTTCTAAAACTATCCTTAGAAAAATTCATAGTTTAAGAATTGAGAAGAATCACCTCAACGAAATTTGCATTCTCGCATCCCACGGTGAATCCGTCTTGAAAATAATATGCTTGGCCTAAGATTCATGGATTCAAAAAGTGATTTTTCTAGCTACTTTCAAGTATCCAAAAGTAACACTTACATTTGAATTCTCATCATTGCGATAAGTAATGTATTTCTTCTTGTATATCACACTATTGGCATGCCTCTCCTTGTCATTATAACACGTCCAGGCGGTTATATTCTCCTCAAAGCTAGCTGGGACCGAGTGCAGGTACTTGAGGCTACTCCTACGCCGTTTGTCTACAACCATGCTTAAAGTGTGCAATTTATCCGAGGGATCTACTCAGGTAATGATTTCGAGAAGAGAAGGTAGACAGAACAAATGTGAAAATATAAATCTTTCAACCAATCAACGACGTCAGCCAATCACGATGGAGGATGAATCAACACTCGTTTTTACTATAATTGTTTTTTTTCATATCTTTATAAAATATTAATTAAAAATTGCCAAACATTATTTAAATTAATAATATATATTTGTATAGCGCAATGCATTGATCATTGCTCAACATGATTCTATTGATCTGAATCCATCATCGACTTTGAAGATCAGAAATTGAAAAAAATTGATTCACTTTCTCAATTAAGAGTCGCTAATTGGCCTCCAAATTCACTATTTTCATCATTTGAGATGAGATCACTTTTTATTCTGCGATATAAAGTCAAAATTGATTTTTATAAAATTATAATTTTTAAGAAAATGTTTTGCATTTTCATATTTCACAAGTCGAAGATCCTCCCTCCTGTGCACGATCTCCAACACAGAAATTTTGATCCTTATAACCTCTCGTGTGCATCCGTTAGGAGCATTTTAAAATAGAGAAAAAGTGCTAGGAAACGCAAAAACACCCCAAATTTGAAATAAATATACATTTTAGATAACAGTTCATCTCTACTCAAATAAGCCAGTTGGTTAAGTAAATACGGAGAATTAGAATCAATATTTGCCAAAGATATTGCTGGAATCACCCTTGTGAGTAACCGGCTCAAGACTATTCGCAAATAGTGCTCCCTTTCCACTCTTCAGATAAACACTTTATAAACACGAAAGATTTTGTATAAAAATATCACAAGAAAGCATTTGTGTCCTTTATGTGTGATAAATATTTCAAAAAAAACTTTAGAGTAGAATGAAATTCTAAGAAAATTGATTTTTCTTTCTTTCTTCATTCACTTTTTCGTTTTAGAATTTGCATCATACAAAAAAACCCGTGATTGATATCTAGCGATGATATAGTGAAATAATTTATTCAGATCTTATTTTGTTTAGAAAGAAGTATTGTTGATTTAAGAATTCAACGTTGTCTTTGTATTTTTTCGAGCATGAATTCATTGATCGTTGTGTGAAAATATTATCCAACTCTTTACAATGAAATGGAAAATGTGTATTCAGGAGTGACGTAGAGGTTCCTCGAGTTATGGGCGTAGGTTTGACTCTCTCCTCCCTCAAATGTTCACCTTTGAACCCGGACGGGGGTTGAACGGTTCAACTTCCCTAAAAGTTTTGAATCATTTGAAGAAAGAGAAAATCGCCAACAAGGAACATGATTGTTCAGGCATCTCTCAATGTCCTGGCATAAATCCGACTACAGAGAGGTCATGGGAACATGGGCATATGATGAAAAATGAAAGAATGATTTTTATTTAATTAAAAGTGTACATCAAGTTGATTTAAGTTTCAAGGCAAAAAAATAATAGAAAACAAAGTTCCACCCCACTGTTTGAAGAGTTTTATAGAATGAAATTTATGAAATTAACAAAGCAGGGGAATTCAAATTTTTTTTTCAATTTTTTTCTTTCAACTTTTAGTTATATTTTCAAAGGGTAGGTGGTGGATATGGAGGGCATTACAAGTAGGGGGCACGGGGCGATGGTCTTGGATGATTATCTTGAGGCACAAATTAATACACGTCTTACTGTTCCACCTTGTTCAGTTCTCTTCTCCTGTAATTATGTTGTAATTTGCTGTAGGTAAGAGGAAGGATGATTAAAAATCTCGTTTTTTACCCAAATTTCATTACAAATGCCCAAAATGATGCAAAAATTCAGTTCTGTCATTTTCTAAAGGAACATTTATAAAAGAGAGATTGAATTTCTTCAGCTGGAAACCCCTCTATAGTTCTTTGTTCGAACACAGTTAGACACCGCTTCTGCGGTTTTGGCCGAGGGTGGCGTGAAAGATTCAGAACATTTTAGTTTTTGTTATAAAAGACTTGTTGATCAGCAGGGTCAAGAAAATGCATGGTCTTTGTGGTGAGAATTCTTGGACAGTCACATGCTTGAAAAATGTTCAATGGTTTATCATGAAACGTGATTTTATTTTTAGGAAATAAAATAAAACGGTATGACGTGTTACTTATAAGTAATATCAACACTTATTTTGCATATTATTTTCTGAGAAATGTGTTTTCAACACATTGTGTTGAGAATCAGTTTCTAGCGCGAGAATGAAAATATATCATGATGAATAGAACTTGCCATTTCTCAGCGGTCTCGTTGAAATCTGTGGAGAGTAGAAGCCGTTGTTGGAAATATTATTCGGCTTCCTTTCACTCCTCATCTCTTGGCTGACCATATATGTCTGGCAGTTCTCCCCAGTGAGAATGTTCCTCGCGGGTAGATTCGAGGAATTAGGAACGCTGCGCCTCTCCTCCACGGAGACACTGTAACTCAGGCCCCTTGAACCGCCTCCAGTCAACGGCGAAGCGATGTCTGGAGAGAGAATTTTAGCTTAAAAGTCTCCTGATATACTGTAATGTGTGGCTTTTGACATGAAATTGTGAAAATATTAATCTAAAATCTATTTGTCGGAAAAAATGAAGAGTTTAGAATTCATTTTTGATTTAAACTTGAACTGATAAGTCTTAGAGAAGACGAAACGCGTATATGGCTGGTTATATGAACTTCTACTAAATAAATATTATATTTAGAATAATACACTTCTTTTACGATAGAGAATTCCAGGTTTTTCGACTTCTCCGAGGATGAGAGACTACATTTAATTAGAATACTCCAATTTCTTTTTTGCATTACGTCACACCCAAATAGAAGACGATTTCAACAAAAATCATTCCTAAACGCCCAAAATGTAGCATCATAAACAAGTATCAATCATTATGAGAGAAGGTCATTTTCAAGGACTAATGCCGAGTCACTCACAAGTAGTGAGTCATGAATAGATGAGTGCAAAGATTTCCCTATTTTTGTACATGCTATGAAATTTAACCAAATTTTTTATATCTTCAAGAGCTGTTTTGAATATTATTATCAAGATTCTACAAAATGAAAAATACGTAGTACTCATAAGTAGGAATATCAAGTAAGATAATTTTATAACATATCCTATACAATGATTCATCCTGAGGAGTGAAAGGTTAGGTGGAACTGATGAAAAAAGATGATTAAATATTCAATGAAATGGTGACTGAAACATGTTCATCACATGTTCCTCTTACAATGCATCCCATCTGTACGATTACATACATGTTATGTCATTAGATAATCTAAATTATTACTATGGGTGGTGCATAGGAAAAGATGCAGAGTAAACTTTGTGAGAGACATACTTTTCATATCTTGGAGGGGTAGAAAATCAATTTCGGCTTTGAAAAATCCTCCCTACCTTCTGTTACTCGTGAGTAGGGCAGTGATTTATCAATTTAAAGTTGAGAAATCTTCTATGAAAATAGTGCTTGTCTCCAATGAATACTGTCGGTCGAATCGAGTCATCTCGAAATAAGGAAAGATTCCAAAAATGTCTAATCAAAGTCTCTCGCGAATTTAGATTTCTCAAAGAAATACAGTTTCATTTCAAGTAAAAGTCGTTCATTTTTTGGAAATAAAAATGATGACTTTTACACATAATTCACTCCTGAAAAGTCTTTTGGGGACGCCAGCGTTTTATCTAGTAATTTATATAGGGAAAAAATCCTAAATCAAGCATAAAAAGACTTGGTTGAGTAACGCAGGCAAAACATGTGTATTTTTGGCAGGCTCACCTCTAATTTTCACATTTTTCGCCTTCTCATCCGAACGATAAGTGTAGCTTTTCACATTCTCTCCATTCACTGGATTTTGAAGGTCTAAAGAGGGAAATTTAGATAAAAATGTAATTCAATTCTTCGGCTTCCGCTCATCCTCACTCAAACTTGACCTTGATGTTATATTGCGCTCGTTGGGGTTGATCTTGTAACTCGTTCTATTCTCCCCAGTCACAGTGTTGGAATAAACTAGAGGGGAAAAGTATTTTATGTAAAATTCTTTCGATCAAAAATTCCTCGCTCAGATCTAATTGAATTTATAAAAATATCAGTTTTCAGGCTTATCAAATTAATTTGAACTTTGATTTTGTGAGAGATAGAAGAAATATTTGGGAACCACATGAAAAATGCTATCCTCTAGAAGAAATGTTCTCAATTAAAAGCCTTTTATTAGGAAGATGTGACTGATGCGGGATATCTAGTTAAAAATTGGTCAGAATTTTGAAATCTAAACGGAGAATATGTATCGAAAAATCTGATCATCTTAAGGAGCGGAATGATTTGCTTGAACAGAATATATCGACATTTCCATTCAATAGCCTTTAAACAGCGATAAATTCTATGGCGGCCATGAATTGAATTCAACACATCAGATTTTCGACCATAGTAGATAGATTTGAAGCGCACGAAAGATGGAACTAGCCTCAGAATTAGTTCTTCATCATATAATTGAGCAATCCAAAGCGCTTCCAAAAAGCAGTGCCCTCGTTTGTACCTACTTTTCATAGAGCATATGTACTGTCAAAGTTATGAAGCGATAAAGCCCATCAAGAACCAGTGTGATTTCCAATCCTCTGTATGAAATCTTTAACCCAAATCTCATATAAACAATGGCACTCTCGTTGAAAGAGAGAAAAAAACACTTTTTGGAAATAATAATAAACTTTTGTAATTAGAAAAATAATCAAAGCAAGCATATATTTTGAATTTCTAACAATGAGGTTAATAATGAAATGATATTTTTACTTTGAGAGTTAATTAAAACCCCATTAAGTCAAGACTTCCGTTCAATTAATGGGTCAATAAATTTTTGACTTGAGCTTCTTAAATAAATAATAATATATTCAGAGATCTCATTGACCTGACGTTGGTATTCTCTAAAGGTTAATTTAGAAATCAAGAGTCAACATTCACGACAATCCAGGCTGTGACTTTCTTTTGACCTGAACAGATTAAAAATTTATTTTTCTTTCAATCAGTCAAATCAAATTTTAAAATCTCCAGAAAAAACTCATATTTCTTTTGACTTTTTGCGTCAAAGTGACTCACCAAACGGCTTCGAAGACTTTGGTCTCTGCTCGAGTGAAATATCGAACGAGGTAACATTCTCCCCACTCAGCGGATTCGACTTCTTCAGGTTCATTGTCAGCGAGCGATTGAGGACTTTATTTGCGTTCTCAATGTTGATTTCATAACTCTTGCAATTCTCTCCAGTGAGAGTGTTCCTCTTAACATCTGGAGTGGAGAGGATAACATTTTAATTATCGTTTTATTAATGTAATAAATATTATCGACCATCTCCTTGTCTGAGTCACATAAATCAGGTAATCCGAGATCAGTTACAATGTGATGAAGAAGAGATAATTTCTACAGAGACGACACTTCCTCATCTGTTCCTGTGACTATATTTCTACAGGTCTTGATCTAGACACTTTAGAGTGTTAGTGAACCAATCTTCACTTAGTTAGAGTTAATCAAGTTTCCTCAGATCTGATTAGATCACTCTCAAGATTAATTTAAACGAGAAATTATTTTGTCATTGATTAGATCTAATTTTCGCATCAACAATTATTAGGCCACTTTCAATCTTTGAAACTTACTCTCACGATTGCTCTTCTTGTCCTTCAGTTCCATCGAGACAGTATACGTTTGGCAATTCTCCCCAGTGAGAATGTTCCTCGGGGTAGCTGATGTGATAAAGAGAGATCATCAATTAGGAAATTGCCCTTAAAACGAGTAACTGTTAGTCATTCCTTTCTCATGTGGGCATATTATGTGAGTCCACCTTGCTCACCAGTGAGTAAGCGCGCACACACTAAGCAACTTGAGACTGTCATTTAAATTGAATCAATCTACGCAGGGCAATGACTAAGATAACCAATGATGCATTCTGAAAGTATCTTTTCAAACATATTAAGCGAATCGATTTCCATTTCCGGCCTTAATCGGTCATTGTCGGAGAGATCTCAATCATATTGATTGCAATTTTCTGTTTTTATTGCCCCATACTCAAATTATAATTCAGAATTATGTGTTTTTTATATTTTCTTTCAATAAATAAGACTCTCTCAATTGCAGGAGGTGTGGGCTGGCATCTTTGATAGGATATTCTTCCTGACTAAGAGTTAGGGATAACCTCTGTGAGCTGATTTCTCAACAACGAGCAGTCTTTCTTGGCAAAGTTCAAGCTCACTGAAACTTTTAGCGTGTTGAGAATGAATATCTCAGCAACCAATCAGAAGTTTCATAGAAACTGTTGGCTTAACGAAAGCAGAGATATTTAAATATAAGTTTTCGTATAGTAACCATATATTCCAAGGGCTTATTCAGATTTATCAAAAATCTCTTGATAGAAATGTTTGTTTGGAAGATAAAAATGTGACTAGAAACAACTTATTCTAATAGTCAAGTTTAGTCCATTCAAGCTGTAAAAAGACCAAATAGTCCATTCCTAAATGTTCACACTACGATAAAAATAATCAGTTTTTCAAGAAAAAAAATCCATTTGGGTACGGTTGAATTGAATTTCCGGCCTATTTTGGCTGTTCTTTAGACAAAAAAACTTTTATTTCAAAATAAAACTGTGATTTTTAAAATTGACTAATTTCTGAGAATCTTGAATAACTATTTTTCTGACTGTTCTTAGTAGCTCTAATCATACTGCATACAGAGAGATTTACTATTAACTGAGGGTATTTTTAATTCATTCATATACCAGTATTTTTTTTATTAACCAAAGATCAACTGAAAATCTATGCTCTAATGTCTGGATAGATCAAGCATTTTCAAAAATTTCTTGGACTCTTATCTATATTACCTTACTCCTTCCGATTATCACCATGTCCGGAGCCTTCAATAAGTTGAAGAAACGTTGGCACACGAAAATAGCTTCGTGATTATTTTGAGAATAAAGATTTGAAAAAATCTTTTTTTAATTTTGTACAGACCTAATATAAATTTTTCAGCCTTAGCTCAATTTTGAGTGAAAAGGGTTAACTTTTGAATAATTTTAAATTTGTGGAACGCAACATTTAGAAATGATGAGCGAAGCTTAGTCTCATTATATGTTTGAGTCCATGATGTTTAGACTCACTATCTCGGTTTGTCTTTGGTGTCATGCAATTGCGATTCTTTTCTTCAATACTGACAACGTAGCCGGTCGTATTGTCCCCAGTTAGAGGGTTCGATCGGTCATCTAAAGATTGGGAAATAGATTATAGTTTTAAGATAATCTTGAAAAAATGGAGTTGATTTTTTAATAATTCATTTCGATTTCAACCAGAACAAAATAATCCTTGTTTAAAAAGATTATTACTTCTTAAATGATTTTCGGTACCAAGTCAAAATTTTGAATATGAGAAGCTCTCCTCTGTTTCACTTAAAGATTTATTTTGAATTTGAATTTTATCGATTCGAAATTATTTCGGGAAATCTTTTCTTCTTCTGGTATTATTGAAAGAGGATTTTGTCTTCGTATTGCATTGAGAAAATTATCAATTTTAACCTCGACACTACAACTAACCAGAATGTAACTTCCAACCAAATCACTTTTTAATAACTTTGAATAAAACCAAATTTGGTGAAGAACGTGCTCAAATAATTTCCGAAACAATATGTTGGTTCAACACTAGAAATCCCCATAAACGTACAACATGTTGCATAAACAATTATTGATTGATGGTTTCCTTTTTATCCAATGAATCATCGCTGTGGAATTAATGAATCTAATTTCTTTTTTCTTTTAGAACGTTGGAAATTTTAATTAAATGCAAAGTTATTCTACGTGCCAAATCTATCTTGAACTCCGTTAAAAAAAGAGTATTATAGAGTGTATTACTCTGTATTCGAGGCAGTAGATACAAGAATAGTAATATAACCAGTATTTGAGAAATGCATTATCAATTATAACGATTTTAACCTTTCAAAGGTTCGGTCTGGTGTTCAGGTCAAGAATATCATCCTTGGGGGTTTCTTGAGATAAATCTTTACTTTGTCAAGATCAAGCGGAACCCTTGCAAGCACGCCAAATATGAGCTTATTTTAAAATAAAACAGCTCGTCAGGATCGTGGGAAGATACTTTTTCAACAAAAAAATAATGCGTATTTTCGAGTTTTAATAAAATTCTGAACAAAAATACAAGGTGTATAACATTTTTATGAGAAATTTGAAAAGGCCTCAAGTTTTGTCTAAACATTTTTGTTAACCTAATCTGGAATTTTGACTGTTAAAATAGTGATCCATGTGAGTTGACGACATGAAATATATAGACATGATGTGCTCAAGTTGTTTCTCTTCTGGTGCAATGGGTTATCTTGATACAATGCAATAGTTACCAGAGTTCAAGTTGGTTTGTTTCAATTGAAAGGCTAGAAAATGTTCATTTGAAAGAAAAAATAATAATCGACTCGAAAAACACGTGTATAATACAATTTCACTCCACTTACTAGCTGTACTTTTCGCGCGTCTTATCTTCCCGGCGTACTTCCAGACTGGGTCCCATTCACGTTGGCCGAAATTTCCATCCCCGTTGATTGGATTACGTATTGCTGTTGAGAAAATTTATTAAAAAATGTTTTCTGATGCCTTTAAAATGATGGCAAGAACTAAATAAAAAAATGTTTCCTTTGAATTTCCAATTATCGGAAAGAAACAAGTTTTTCTCCATGTACAAGAAAAATATCGATTTTTGTTGATTGAAATCGAGACCTGTTCAAAATTTAGTAAAAACTGTTCTGGACTAGCATTCTTTTAACTTTTCTGCTCATCGATCTTAGATTCCTAATTATAATGAGAATTTTAATTTTGCAAACTTTTAGAAGTTATTCAAATCACAATTCCTCTCTAATTAAAATGACTAGATTAATACTTTTGAGTAGTACTCTTATTTTTTCAAAAATCCTTCAAAAAGTCTCTGACAATTTGTGGGATCAGGAATTTGAATAAAAATCTATAAATTCCCAACTCTACTTACGATCTCTAGGTGTACCGACCCTGGGTCTATTCGTGGTCATAAGGGCGTCGATTTCCTTGCCCAGATCGCCCTGCATACTCACAGGATTCCTCTCTACAAAAGCAGGTGGGGGGTCATAAGTAAGGTGCCATTCTTGGAATGGAATGAGAAAATTACCTTGAGCAGATTTAACATGAGAAGTCTTTGGTCGTTCAACGACTGGCGTGCGGTCTTCATCGGAGTTCCAGCGAATGAGCTCTTCGTTGAAGGCCCTACGAGCGATTGTCTCCGGGTTGTTGTTCGTCCTTCCGAAATCGTTGGGCTCCTTCGAGCTGGCCCCCTCCCCTGTGATCGGATCCCGCTTGACCACTTGAAAGAGTTTATCATTACTTTTTTGTTAAGGATGAATTTAAAGACTTTAGTAGCTTACAAAAAAAGTAATTATACATTCAGCAAGATCATATTCCAATCAATAATTATCCCTAATTTGACAGTTGAAAAATGAGATTAGATCAAGAGATAATTTTCGTATTCAGAGGCAATAAAAAAGGATTTCTCACAGTAGGCCACTGGTAATAGAAAAAAGTTTATCCAGATCTCACAGAGATTGCTGAATACAAATTCGATGAAAAAATTTATTCAAATAACCTCAATTAGCACTACTCGTAAGTAGAGAACAACTTATTTTTAGATAAAGCTTTTAGAATCACTTTTTCGTACAATTTTTTATAGAAAAAGAGTTTTTGATTATCTCTGAATACAAAAACAAACTTTTAGTTGATCAAATATTATTTTCCAACCAGTTTTTACTTATGAGTAGTGCTTATCCAAAAGATAATTGGGGTCATTTGGAGAAATATTTTCATCAAATTTGTATTAACCTCTATATTTCTCACAACTGTGAGATCTGGATAAACTTATTTTCAATTAGCAGTGGTCTACCTCACAGCCTTGTCCAAAATAGAAATGCTTTTCCGCTTATGAGCAGTCCAAAAGATATTTGGAGCTTTTTCAAGTAATTTAATTATCGAATTCGAATTCAGAATGCGTGATACTGCAGTGCGTGGCACCAGATTAAAATTTTTGCAAATTTTCAAATTAATTCAAAATAGTTTTTGTGTGTAGGTTGAACATTTTTGAGATTTGAACCCCCAAGAAATAGCAACAATAGTATTGGGGTCAAATCAGACTTCTATCAACAGAAAAGATGAATCATTTTTTCCCAAAATAAAGAAATTCTTTTTGCTTCTTTTAAATCCCCTGTAACTATGCCAATCAGGATTTAAAATATAATTCTTTAATGTACAGTACACTTGTGCAGTGCGATTTGTTTATGAATTAATTAAATAGTTTCCATGTACTAACTTTTGAATAGCATGTGAAGACTGAGGCATGGATTTAGTTCTTTTGAAATGATAACAAAAGTAATCGTTTTTCTCAAAATAATTATCAAGAAAATTAAATATTTAGGGTTTTTTTCATGCATTTTTATCAGCAAACTCCCAGGATACAAAAAATGTTCTCAATTCTGTCTATCCCACCCCTAGATGGAGTTTTTGTTTATCAAAAGATTTGGTAAAACTTTTAATAAGATTTTTTCGACTCTTTTAAATGCAAAGTTAGGATTATGAAATGAGTATTTTTGTAACTTCAAACATTCATATTCGATCTTGCCCACTGCTCAGGTTGGACCTCTCGGGGTGACAATTCAGTGAAAAAAACTATATTCAAATAGTATCCTCAAGCCATACATCATTTTCAAACTCAGATCGCTCGTAAAATTAATCCCATGAGAATTCAATGATCAATCTCTTAGTTGATGCTTAGTCGCAAAGTCTTTACGATCAGACAACGGTGTCATCTTTTTACATAAAGAATATTCTAGGCATATACCATTTGAACCAAGCACCTTATTCTTTGATGAGACCAATGATAGAGTCAAAAGGACAAAAGTACAGTATACAAAAAATCCTGCACAGATCTAAATCCTTCTTCAACCAAGTCTGAATTTGCAATCATTCTACATACAGAGCGCCCAAGTTTGTATGACACAAGGGGGCAAAAGGGTTAACAGAGATTCACTCAAAAGCTTTTATTCTCTCTTCAAGGAAACGATTCCTAAAAGGATATTTTTTTTCAAGTCTTTTCCTAAAATTCTTTAAATCACAATAATTTTGTGTAGAGACAGTTATGAGGGAATAATCAATTCTAAATATCAGGGTAGATTTAATCCGACTCACGTTTCTTTCGACCAGCTGTCTTCCTCAGTGCCGTGCCATTCAGGGCCTTCTTTGGGGGGTCGCAGAAGCCATTTCGGCCTAGAAAGGTCAAGCGATTAGTCATCCAAGATCTCTTTCTATGACCAAATCGGCCTAATTCTACCCGCGAGCTTATTGTGGATTATTTGTAAAAAAAACCTTTTCCTCTTCAAGTTTAAGGTTACGAAAAAGCATGACCCGAAAAATAGGGTTTTCTTTCATGATTTAAGTTGCCTGTATGAAGAAAACCTATGATTCATTTAAAATCAGGGTAGGTGACAAGAAGCAGTTTTTATATTTATTTTCTATAGTCGAAAGCACTCTGTGCAAACAAGAGTTATAAAAAGAAAGTTTACTCAGAGTTTTTTATTATCGATTACAATACCCTGGTTACTGAGTGAACTCACTATGAATCATTGGATTGACGGTCATTTGCAGTGCCGTTGTCGCCATTACACAGAGAGAGTTGTATAGGAAAGTGCTGATAAGCTAGAAACAAAAATATAAATTGAAACACTTACTTTGTACAAATTTCGTAATAAATCCACAAAATTAGAGTCCACTAAAGAGGTGATTGTATCTTCAACTATAAATTAAGTCGAAAGAAGTTGTGAGAATATCTTCTTTATTTCACTTGAGTAATATCAGCAGTTTGATGATTATTTCACACTCTTTTATTTATTGCTGTTCTTCGATTGTCTTTTCTCACACAAGTTGTACGAAAATCTGCAATTATGTAAATAATATCTTCTCTCTGTGTATATGAACTCTCATTTCATTTGTTTAGCCAACCAGAGTGCAGTACTTCCTATGGAGTGATTTCATTGGCTCTCATAGGAAATCTACAATGTACAACGAGTGAGGATAATGCAATTCGATGTGCAATGAGATTATATCACTCCTGACTCATAAACAAGTTCACACACCTTTGCAATAGAATATAAATAAATCAGATTACACTGTGTATGAGGATAATTCTTTTTTTGTACGTAATAAAAGGTATCCTTTTTATTTCATTCTTGTTATCCAACTTTGGATCAAGAATGCAATCTAGCGGAAGATTATGGGTCATTACTAAGGGTCTATTTAATGTTGTCTTAGTTATAAAGAAGATTATTGTATTAGTTTTTCTAACAACAATTTAATATCAATAGGATGTAACGGTTGACGCCCAAAAACTTGATTTTCATACATACATTAGTGTGTAGTACACACTGTGTACATGTTATGAAGATGCTTTTAGGAAGATAGATCAGAATTGCCACGAATTTATGGGAAATGTCTTTATCCTGACCTCGTTGTATGAAGCTTTTGTGTTTTAAAATGGCCTCAAAGATATTAAATCTGAGATGAATTGGGTCATTTTGACCTGGATATTAATTCTAATCAGTGCAATATGTACCTTGGTCCTTATTGGGAGTACTAATCATAAGCAGATTAGAAAATTTTGGTTTATTTCCAATAATGATTGGTCACGTTTCCTTGTAAACTTCTAAGAGCGTAGGATCATATAAGGTCTCACATACGAGAAATGTTTCTCTAACCAAGGAATCTCAATATCAGGTTTTCTTCTTAGACAAAGGCCCTCTTGATATATGGGATCTGTCATCAACATCCTTTGGAAATGGGTAGAATCTGTATATAAGGGCACTGCTTTTTGATTTGACTTCTTTTAGATCGCGCACAATCGTAATCTAGACATGATTTCACGAAGAACTGTGTTTGGGCCAAAATGAAAATCGTATTCTGATTAATTTGAACTAAACCGGGATTTTCTCGACAATCTAAAGATTTTGTGAGAGATATGAGTAATATTTGGGAACTACATGAAATACGTAGAAAACGTTCTCAAAAGCCTTTTGTTTGGAAGATGTGACTGATGCGCGAAATCTAGTTAAAAATTAGCCAGAATCTCAAAATCTAAGAATTTTTTTCAAACAATCTGATTATCTTTAGGAGTGGAATAATTTGCTTGAACCGATATTTCCATTCGGTAGCCTTTAAAAGGCGAGAAAATCGATGGCGGCCATTTGAATTTATTTGTAACACATCAGAGTTTCGACCATAGAAGATAGATTTTAAGCACACGAAAGACAAAAATAGCCGCAGAATTAGTTCTTCATCATATAATTGAGCAATCCAAAGAGATTCCTCGTGATCTTATTTCAAAAAGCAGTGCCCTTCTGTATAATAATCCCTCCTTTTGAGAATATGGGTAGAATGATTCACTCCACTTCTGGCAAAAATCTCTGTCATTTCGGAAGTGTGTTTTTTTTCAGAATAATAACCTTTCGCCAACTTTCTATAACACCCTAACAAGTGCAGTTTTATGCATCTCTTCAAAGATTTATTTTAACAATAGAGATTGTGAGAGTTTTCTACAAAAGAAAATTTTTCCATTGTCAACTCACAGAACTTCTAATACTAATCTGTATTTAACAAATTTTGAAAAACCGGAGATCCCATTTAGTGATCGTTTTATTTATCTGACAAATCTGATGAAAAGTTTGGCATACAAACGTTATTCACCAATGTTTAGTTGTAAAACAAGGATACAACTTTAGAATGGGCTCTCAAAGATTGAATACATCTTAAGGGTTTCGGGACGTATACTATATTTGAAAGATTTACCCCCCAATGTACGAATTGTGTTTCTCTGAGAGGCGAGAAAAGAAACTCTTTCGTCTTCTGAGGGATTTCGTAATCGAGAGGATATCGCTTGGAAAATTGAACATTTTCATAGTGCATATATTACATCTGAAAGAGATTACTTTTCTACTTGAAAAACAACGATAATCCTATAAGAATCTTTTAGGAATTACATAGCCTGGTCAAACTCTCTTCAAGATTAGGGTTATTATCATTCTCTATAGGAAGTGTAGAGATTATTATTACAAACCATAGGACAAACCAGCGAAATAATCACTAATGATAGGTGTTTTCAAGAAGAAGAAATGAAGGTCAAGTGTTATTGTTTTGACATAAGGTACGTCCTCAGAGAGTTGGGAGCGGTTAAATCTTGTCCATTTGGACGACTGTACTCTCTTTGAGTAGTATTGTGCCGGGCTGTTTTAGAAATATGCGTAGAAAAACTGTTTTTTTTTGAACCTCAGCACATTTTCTCATATCTATGATGGTTTGATAACCATAATGTTATTTTTTAAACGTTTTTCTAGGCCCTCATTCTTTTATAATGCCAAAATATCATATTCATAGAAAACAGTTTTTGAGTTGTCTCGATGGAGTTTCCAATAATTTAAACCGCAGATCAAGAATAGCCGGCCTTGAAGATCTCCAACAAGAAGATTTACCCTTTTAGGTTGACGAATTTTCTTTATTTTCTATGATTTTCTCTCTATAACTTATTTTCTTGGTGTTGAGTTTCATAGCCGAGTATATCCTTCACATGAGGGGTTATAATGAGGAAGGAGGTTTTGAAACTAATATTTAAAAATTAAACTCTTTTCGAGGAGGGCTGTATAGGCTTTGATTGCAGAAAATGAGTTCGTAAAATGACACAGGTTTTAACAGAGGTCCTGTTTTTTGTGATTAAAAATTATTTTTACTCACAGATAATTTATTTTTATATCCTAGGAATTGTCATACACTGTAATATAATATACATTTAGCAAGCAGTAAGTTAGAACGAATAGTCAAATAAAAAAGCGTAGTCAACTCAGATGATCCATGTATCAATGTATTCGTAATTAGATGGACATTTTTAATTACCCTAAATTATGGATCATCATAATTATACCCAATTTCAATTCAATCGGATTTCCCGTTTCTTTCTTTAAACAATATGTAAACTTTCTCAACTAATGATCTCTCTCAGGTTTATGATCAAACATCTGTGTCGACAAAAAACATTGCTATAAATTCTTGAATTCATTTGGAATATCTCAGTTTGAAAATTAGAATCAATAGATTCCTAACTCATCTTTGCAAGGAAACACGACAGGTGCCAGCTATTCTGCGGATGAGGATCTAAATGCAATTAATTAAGATTTGATAGAGGTTGATAGAGGAAGCCTACCGAAATTCGTCTTGAAGAATGCACAATTTCAAAATATAATTTGTCCTTCAAAAGAAGAATACAGTATTCCTAATGAGTTAGTGACTGGGACATGGAGAATTTCTATGCGTCATTTTCTTTTCAAAAAATGGGAAAATAGAGGAGAAGTCTTTCATTCACTTTTGCTATGGAAAATTGACTAATTCCTTAAAGAATATTGATTTTTTTCATTACTTTCAACAGCAAAACACATACACTTGAAGTATTGGGAATGAGATCCTTAGTTTGCTTTGACACTAAAAGTGCCTACTGACTCACCCGTTCCCCATGAGTGTTGCTGGTTAGGGAATTATATTTGAAAGTTATTTAGACTGCCTATAAAAACAGTCATGACAAGGGCTACCTAGGAAATGTTTTAAAATAATTTGAAAAAGCTCAACTCAAAAAGATGCAAAAACAGTGCGTCTTCAAGGGTTGAAAAGTTGAGGATACAACTGAAGCTATAACGAAAAGCTCTTGTTATTATTTATGATCAAACGATAAAGTCAAATTGATAGATATTCGAAAAATGAAAAAAGATACAGCAGGGTACAATCTCTGGTGAGCCCTTTACAATAAATACGACTGCATTTTTAATGGTTTTAAAGGTTACGAGGCGAATATATAGAATGAAATTATTAAAAGGCCTTTTTGTTGTCGGAAATCCAGAACCTAGAAGCTCAAAACTCTGAAGGTATGTTTGAACTATGAAAAAACTCATGATCACCATTTAAAATATATAAGCTTGCTTTTTCTTATTTTGTACTGGTTGTAAGAAATTATTAAGAGGTAACAAGAATAACCAGAAATAAAATATCTGGCGCCTCGTCCCCTTTTGCATTGCATTTATAATTTATTTAGGAATGAAGTATGATACCCAAAAATACATAAAATCCAAGTTTTTATTTCGCCTTTATAAAAAGTGCTTTCTTAGCAATATTTAATTAAGAAATGTCCTTCAAGTAAATATAGTACATTTGAAATGAACGTGACATTCTTCCACCTAACTTGTCCTGCGGTCGCAAACAATAGGTGGAGCAGTGCAACACTCGGGCTCCCCTAAACTTTGTCATTACTCCCATAAGTAAGATGGAATACCATTTCCATATTGATTACCGTGTGAAGATTCATTTTTGCTTGTAAGAACTTCTAGTTTTCATCTACCACTGATCTTCGTTAGGTGAATACACGACTTGAATTGCGCGGGTTATCGTTGACCTTGATCAGTAGGGTGAAGCTTTTTTTATTGGAAAAATATATTTTAAAAAATTATAGAATTTGTACAGAATTTGTAAATAGAGGGAGGGTACAAGAAGCATTCAAAATGGTCCGTTTTAGACCTAAAATATTCACAAATGATAGAAAAATTGCGAGAGGTTATTCAATCTATCCAATTGTCGGGACAAAGTTAACAGATAATGGGTGGAGTCCGCTCATTACGATTCGTTGCTTGTAGGAAAGGTGAAGTCGGGGATCGATACCAGGCTGGTTGTGCTGGACTTGTTCACAGGATTTGTAAATTTGCAATCTAAGGGAAAAAGAAGTGCAGAACGTAGAAAATATCAATGACTTTGAGTTGTTGATCCAGAAGGAGTGCTGAGGTATTATAAAGATCTAACGGATTTTATGGATCAAGTAGCGTGGAAATACTATTATTCCTCGAATATAAACACTTTGATTCACTCCCACATATTGAGGCTCTCGACTTCTCCCGTTAATTTCTTTCAACCACCAATCTTTTTCATCGATTTTCTATAATTGTTTTCCATCTGTCCAAATAATAGAATCAAGCTTATCAGTAGAACAAGAGTGGGAACGATTTTCCATGCCGAAAGCACTTTTTACCAACATTCTGACAACATTAATCACCGTTTGATTTATTGTTAGATTGTGATTCGAAACACTTTGAAGGCCCACTTTTGACCAATAGTCAGCGAGGTAAAACTCACCAAGATCAAGAAGAAGAGTTAACAAAAACGATGAGCCACTTTAAAATGTGGAATTCCCCGAGATTTGCAGGGATTATGAAACCTATTCCAAAATTTTCAATTTACACGATATCCAATTATCAAGTTGTATTGTACCGTTAACAGGTACTTATGAAGGGTGTGAGTCAAAGAGAACACTTGGTAATCTCTTCGTTTTGTCCTCCATCTAGTTACGTGTCTTGTTACACTTTTAATTGAATTAGTAGCTAACTGAAAAGATTTACATCTTCTCGGAGTGCAGTCAATCACATCTTGAACTACATAACAAGGAAATCAGCAAATGAAAATACAATTCGCTACAATTCCTATAATTATTCTTCGAGTAAGGAATTTAATGGGGCCTACGCATGTGTTCTAAGCTAAAACACAGCGGTTATTTTACAAGACTGGTTTTTGAAGCCAAATATCTTTACAATTTCAATGAATATAATGCATAAAAGACATACATAGAGTAGAAAAACTGAAAATTTTGTAATTTTTTTACTTCAGTCTAATGAGTGAGGTAAATTCGAGAACAATATTTGCTTGAAAATTTTCCTTAGTTTAAAAGTTAAAAAAAGATTTCAACTTGGTTTTCTCGGAGAACAGTGCATTAGTAATCTTAGGATGACCATCTTTAAATCAAAAAATATTTGAGGCAATTCGGGTTCATAATGTCAGAGTTACACCGGTTTAAAGATTTTGGAAAATTAATATTTGAATAATTAAATTGGCATTCTTGTTGATAGCAAAACTTTGAATACTTTTATAATTATAACTAGAGATAATTACACCAATCAAAAGCTCATTCCTTTGTCTATAAAATGTGATAAATTTTGAGTTTTATGGAGGCATTTTTCTAGTAGTATTTTCAACATTTTCTCAACTGGTTTACCCGGGTTAAGATTGAATTTGAAAGTTATTTTTTGACTTTCTCTTGAATTCAATTTTTGCTCCAAACAATCATGTGTTAATTCGAAAATTGACTCTTTAGAAATTTTCCTTGCAAAGATTCGGTGTGGTCATGCAAAAGTGGAAACTCTCTTCCATCGTCAGGGGAAGCGTATCACCTAAGGGGATTCTGTCGGATTCACCTCACAACAACAAGGATGAGCATTTTCTACACTAATGCAAAAAATTGCAGCGAGAATCTTTTAGTTATAGGGTTTTCTGATATGAAATTATTATTTCTCAGATGGTGAGTTTCTTTGAATAAGTTCAGAAAATGGATTCCTACATGATTCGTTTTATTGACCTACATTTAATGTCTTCTCAGCTATACGTACGTTTCCCTTGTGTCTATCAAATTCCCAACATGAAATATTAATATTAACTGTTTGCTATTTTTAAATGCAGCTGTTCTATTCCACATGAGAATGAACGGTCACCAAAAATGTTTGATTTGAATGTCTACATTTTTTCTGACCAATCAGTATCAAAATCTATGAGTTATGCTGACTACAAATTTAATAATATTAATTCTTAGAACGAGCTGCAAATAGCGACTGTATCATCACTACTAGTAGATGTATGTTAATATTAGAAAGCAACTAAAAAATCCTTCTTTTTTTCTACTTATGAGTAGTGCTGATACAGATACTGATAGATCTGGAAACATTTTTTTAAAGCCCTGCTCTACTATTCACCAAGGAATATGTCATCATTTTCTTAAACTAACCACAAAGGGCCTCCTTCATTATGGTCAACTATTCAGCTTTGATTCTAGGATTTCTATTGGACGCCGATCGATAATCGAACTGTTCTCACAACTCTTGCGTTCTGTGTGTGAATTCACACTGATTTACTTTTGTTTCGACAAGTTCATATCATATGGATCTCATAATGCACTCAAGAACACCTTATCATTTCTCATCAGAAAGACAGAATTAAGGATTCTTGAGATGATTGCATTTGAAAAGGTTTTCAAATCATCTTTTTCATGATAAAAGAAGGCCAATATTTAATGCATCTGGCTACACTCTTGCAAGACGAGATAATAGAAGATACTGAATTTAGTAATTCAAGTTAATTCATCTTGTAGCATAGATCTATCGATTAGAGGCATCCACTCCCTCAATCCAAGAAGGAAGCATTTTGGAAAGAATATTTTAATCGTGTCGCCTCGCAATTTGAGGGAAATTAATTTCATTCTCAAGTTTCCTAAGAGAAGTTTTCTTGATTTGCAAAGATATTTATTGCAGTGAAAAATTAGAGTCTTGAAAATACCAGCAATTTTTATCGACTAACAACATTCAGCATGATTGAGAGATATCTGATCCAAAGAGGGTCGAGTTTTGTGAGAGAGGACGTCTCTGAACAACTTTTTCTTAGAAATATAAAGGGAAAAAATTGTAGAATAATGTGGGAACACAATTCTTGAAAAATTGATTTCCAACTAAACCTGTGGCTTCAACCGAAAGACGCTCGCTTTCTTGTTAGAACAGAGTTGCGCAAATTCGTCAAATCATCTTCCATAAATCAGTGTGGACACGGATTAAATATTTATTAACACAACAGTCTGGAAGAGTGAAAGTTGGATAACTTTTATAGATAAACTTGTTTTTTTCTGTTCCAATAATTCGATTTGTCATACACTTTTTTTCAGACTGAGATTCTCCGAAAAAGTACACTGTAAGGTGTTTTTAACAATCTTTCTTCAAGTGTTTTTTCATTCATCTGTTGACAAATTCTCACCACATTATATGGCTGATAATAAAAAACCTTCTCCATATTCTAGTGAATTTTGGCAAAATGACTTTTTCTCCCCCCATATTTAGTGATTCTGATAAATAATTTGTAAAAAAAGTACTACGTAATAAGTGGAGATACACAGAGTAGCCAGGAAGATTTTTAATTTAGACACTGCGAATATTAACAAGATTAAATACAGAATATTGAACATTCTCAACTTGAGAATCATGTCTATCATTTTTATATCCACAAATCAAAAAAAAATTGGACATTTTTAATTTCAAAATAAAGTCAGAAATTAGTCAACTTCAATGCATAATCAGATAA
The DNA here is from genome assembly GCA_000715275.1 of Gyrodactylus salaris. Classification (NCBI taxonomy): domain Eukaryota; kingdom Metazoa; phylum Platyhelminthes; class Monogenea; order Gyrodactylidea; family Gyrodactylidae; genus Gyrodactylus; species Gyrodactylus salaris. The sequence continues at coordinate 59,611 of KL567339.1, forward strand.
TAAAATAATCTGATTTTCAATAAATTTCTCCTTATTTTCGATATACAATTATGTAATTATTAATTATCCCTTGAAGCCCAAATCTCAGGATTTTGGAAAAATATTTTTTTTTAACAGAAAGAACTTTTTACTCTAAAATATTCAGCGTTTTTCTCGGCGTATTCTGACAGAACTTGACATTTCGAAAATTTCCAGAAAGTTTGTTGTGTTTTGCAAAGAACACCGGCATCAGAGTTTCGACCACAGAAGATAGATTTGAAGCGCACGAAAGATGGAAATAGCCTCAGAATGAGTTCTTCATCATATAATTGAGCAATCCAAAGAGATTCCTCGTGATCTTATTTCAAAAAGCACTGCCCTAATGAACAGCATCTTCTGGAGGACATAGATGAGATTGAGGATTGTATTCTGTAAACTGAATTTTTTTCAGTTTTTCTTTTCTGAAACTTCTTGGATTCACAAAACTTCGGTATTCTATTCTCAATTAAAAGAGTAAATACTACATATATCGACTATACTTATGATCTCAACCTAATTAAACAAATCAGTATGAATCAATATTGATCTGTGGAGAGAGGACACCTCTAGACAAACAAGAGAGCTGCATTTTACGATTGTCTGCAATTAGAATTTGAAAAGTCCACGAGAGATCGAATCTCTTTCGTCTGAAATCTATAAGGTTCTAGGCATTTGTCGCAAAGGTTCAATCAGAACAGCATTCTCCATAGAGAGATGCAGCAATTAAATGAATCATTCAGGAGAACTTGTCATGAAACATGTCGAAAATAATACCTTGCAGACGTACAAAGCATGTTTTTTTGTTATTCCCTTGAATAAAAAATAAAGGCTGTAGTAATCTTTCTTGGGTGAATATCGACAAAATGTGTGCAGACTAATTCTTCTCTATCATGGGAATAGAAGGCGCTTAAATTGAAAATTTCATGACTCATTATTTTATAAATTAGAATTTTATTTATTTCCAAAGCGAATTTGCTGGAAACTATGGCTGCACTGCAGTATTTCCTTTGTGTGGGAAATGTGGAGGTCATATGGATTCATCACTAAAATCATGTAAAATATAATGGGAATCAACTTTTACAAATTTAGATTTAGCTTGTAGATAGCTTAAGAAAAATGATATTTTTTTATCCTAATATATCGCCTTCTGCCAACGTTCGACTCAAGAAATGTTCGTCCTTAGAAGCGAAATATTGATCGATTGCTTTGTCATTATTTCATAATGTTCTGAGCATTATCGTGAGATTGTTTTCAATATCTCCTTCTACGCCTACACTGTCTAGCTCACAAATTGGTGGTGAATAACTCTTCTAAGAAGTGTCAGCGTCTTTAGTGGAAGATGGTCCCTTTCTTAAATTTACATCTAATAAATGCTTAGAAGCTATTAATTTAATTCAAGAAAAGTTTAGAAAGATTTTCTCGAATATGAGGCTAAACCAATACAAAAATGCATGGAATAGTCTTTTGAGAAATTGAATTTATAGTTCAAACAGTAGCAGGTTACGTGAGGTAAGTTGGTTAAAAAAAGTAATAAAAATGATATATTTTATTATTTGCTCTATAGACATCTGGGTTATCCAACAAACCATATAACCTCAATATCATATAGAATTGGGCGTGGATAAGTTGGCTTACACACAAGTTACTGACTACTCTCAAGTAGACATTTCCATATCGAATTGGCGATTTCCAATAACTTTTATCGATTTTTTTATCCATTTCGATAACTATCGCAATGTATATCGTATCTTCATATCGTAACTTTTATCAAAATACTGGCCTACATTTGAAATTTCAATCAAAAAATTTATATTAACATTTATCATCAAATTGATGATTTCAAATTGAAAACCAGATAGGTCTAGGATGAATCATCCAGCTTGAGTATTAGGAAAATTTTTACACCATCCAAGAATTTTATCGAATCTTATCATAAGGTCTCAATAAATATACGATATATATCGTGTTAATGAATGTTTCGATAATATCGAGTCCTTATCGTCGATCGATATACGATAAGGACAGGTCTACTCTCAGGTTAGACCTAAATTGGCAACACATGATACAACAAGAGAGTCAATTATGGCTAATTTATATTAGGCTAAGTAAAAATAAGATTCTCAAGTTTGAATAATCAACACGAAAATGAAATCGCCACGAGTCATGACCTTCCATCTTCAGATTAGAATCCAAGCGGGGTTTTGGCTAGTTGCTTTTGCGTCTTGCTGATCTCGCTGCTGATATCCCTCATTAGGCTGAAGCTTTCCTGCATGGAAGAGTTCAGGATTTCGTCTAGGGCGCTCTTTGCTTTTCCGTAATTCTAAATAATAATTAATCAGGTTTCTACTTGCGAGTATATGGGGTTAGTATCGTCTTCTTTAACTCAGCAACCATTTGTGCATACTTTAATAATATTAAAATATGCTATACAGTGCACAAACGTCAAGGGGGGGGATAAGAGCCAGAAGATTGATCAAAACCGAAAAGCTAACTCAAAGTGAATACTTATAAGTAGAATGATGAACTTATACAATAAACAAACCTGATTTGCGGCAAGGTTCGTAAGCTTAATTTCATTAGCTGCTGTGGGAACATTATTCTTAATCGAACTATCACATCGGCTTATAGCAGCAGCAGTGGCATACGTCTCAATCACAGCATCGGCTAGACGGGTCACTTCGAATTGCCTCTCAATTATCGACTTTTTGTGCTTCATCAACAGGGTCTGCACGACACCGCTAATACGGGCTATCGACTCATCCACCAACTTGGCTGCATTGTGGAGTTCCGGTGAGACCTCCTTGTGGAAGCCGCTCAGACTGTGGATGTTCATGCGTCTGAAAATTCAATAAGTTAGCAACGTTTTCACATATTTTTCTGTTTTCAATCTTTGATGGCCCCCTGAAACTCATGCAAGTGTAAGGAGTTTCATAGAGTAAAGTTCTTTATAGAAATCAACAGTTGAATTTTACATTTCAAGATTACAGCAGTTGAAAAAAATATTTTGTGACTTTTTAAATCGATAAAGATAGTCTATATTTTATGAAGAGGTCATAAATAGGGCTACCAGAAAAGTGCAAGAATAATTCGAAAAGATGCAAAAATAATTTGAAAAAGTGCAAAAAATTGCTAAATATTATCAATTTGAGTTTAAAATCTGTGATGTTTCAAATGCTCTTCCTTAAGAAAATCAGCAACGCATCTACTCATGGTTTGGTGATTCGAAAGTGATACCTACTCTCAACTGCGACCTATCTCTTCTCTGAATATTGACAGATTTTTATGCCAAAAACTTGTTGAAGCTACAATTATCACGAACTTGACATTTCCCAATTCGGATTCAAGAAAAATCTAAATACGACCAAAAATCTTTTTAAGATTTTACAACATTATCAAGTATAATCGAAATCAAATCATTTCTTGACTATTATATTATTAACAATGTAGTTGACTCTATAACCACTCAACTCTTGAATATGGGTCTTCCTCTCAACGAAAAGAAAACATTCATTATGAAATATGGTGATATTATTCCCTCATTTTTCAACAACTTCTCATTCCCACATATTATTACTGAAAATACAAAAGATCTTGGTCTAACCTACGATGCAAATCTCTCCGTAGTGCCAACTGCGAATATCAACAAAATTAAATACAGAATATTTAACATTCACAAGACCACAGATCACCCTATTTTCGCTATTAATCTCTACAAGACCTATGTTTTGCCTCTTTTTGACTAATTTATCCCATTTATTATTGATGTGAATAGAGACTACCTCACTTCTATAGAAAAGATACAATATCACTTTCTGAGAAGGCTATATTCATTACATTCATACAATCATGCATTACTCAATCAAACCTGAATCCCCTCTGGATCCGAAGACTTGCAATCGTTATCAAG
>KL567340.1:0-11504 GCA_000715275.1 Gyrodactylus salaris
AACCCGCTCAATGTCAATTTTACCCTCCTCTCTACTGTTTAATGTTAAATGATCCTTTACCTACCTAGGAGGGTAAAATTAACATTCACCCCCTCTCCGCCTAATGCACTGTAGTTAAAGAAGAACAGTGGAGAGGAGGGTAAAATTGACATTGACCCCCTCTCCGCATAATGCACTGTAGTCATAAAATCATTTCTACACTGTTGTTCTTTCTATTCATGACTTATCAATCAGTGACTCTGAGTCATTTTTACTGATTTCACATTACTGTACATAAAATAAACAATGTGACACCTTTCGTTTAATAAATGTTCCCCAGGTGTGCAACACTCCTTTCTAAAATTTACACCACGTATTTTTAATAAGACATGCCATACATCAATTGTACGTTTTGATTATGTAATTTGATTGGCTAATTGATACTGCCTGCCCTACTATATAACGCCGTTTCATTTTCATGTTTGTTAAGGAAGACGCATATTTAGGTGTATCAATAAATTCTCTTAAACCATTTTTTTTTTCTAAAAAATATTCGTATTTTGACCTTTCACTGCTCCGGGTTCAATTAAATAAAGTTCAGAGTGGAATTAGGTTTCGGACCATGATTTTTCTATTCAAATCAATAAAATGTATAGTTCTGAATCAGTAACTTGAATCTTTTCCGGATTCCACCAGCCATTTGTCATCAACCAATTGAAAAAGAGCTGATAAAAAAATTTAGAATTTTCCCGAGTTTCTAGTAATACTTAGTAATAAATTCCGAAATAAAAAGATTATGAGTATTATTTTCAACCGGAAACCAAAATCTTTCCAAAAAGACAAGTTGAAAGCGAGAATGAGAAAAGTACTTGTTATGTCAAAGTAATTGATAAGTTTATTGAGTCACAGTTGCATAGGATTATCAAAATTTCCATAAGAATTTCCATAAATTATAAATACACACACTCGGTTCATCAAATCCAACATCTTTTCACTGGGACTAAATGTATTGAGAATAATCCTTTTATAATGAATATAAATCAATCTATGTGAAAATGTGGAGAAAATGTGCCTAGAATGGGGAGAGAGGGTGGGCTAGCTAACATTCACAAGGATACACAAGTTAAATGTTTATCTCTTGATAAAAAGATATCTAGTTCAATATTAAATATATAATTTAATGAAGAATAAACAGTTCGATCAAGATTCTAGAGACAAGATCAATCTCCCATGAATGATAGAAAGGCAATGAACTTTGAGTCTTTTGTAAACATTACCCAAAGATTATGGACTCTTCAATATATGTTGTACGTATTTAGAAATATTGCTACGATTACGAGGATCAAGTTTACGAGGAAAATGGTTTAACAACATTCTGAAAAATAGTTCACTCTAGAACTTTAATTAACTTAGCCTAACCATGAGACACAGAGGGCAATTATTGAAAATAACGACGCAAATTTTTGGATTTCCATTTTCTTTTTATGTTAGTGCTGATTTAGAATATATTTATGTATGGAAAGGTGTTAATCTAGGCCTCTGTTTTTATTTGACTATTCGTATTTGACTTACTGCTTACCAACTCCGTGTTAAAATTTGTTGACGCTTTGAGGATATTCGGGCAATTAACGCTCCTTACCTGGAAAACCAGGAGTATTTTTTAACGGTACAGAATAATAAGATAAAATTCTTTTTGTTAGAATAATTAGATTAGCAAAGAAATTTAAAACCTCATTTGTAAAAAAAAACAGAAAACTAAACATTTTAAGATCCATCTGAAAATATAAAATATGCGGAGTATGGTTTTTTAAAAGTGAAATTCTTAATTAACCGATCCACGCACACAGACTGCTTTATGCTGAATTATTATAAGGGTAAGTCGTGAAGGCGTTGCCTTTTTTGATAGGAGTTAAGACTTTTCCAACGTGTTCTAAATCAAAAAACTTTGTTGATCAAACAAAAGCGTTAGAAATTGAACCTTTTTAAAATAATTCCTCTTATGGAAAAGATTCAGAGAACACTTTTGATAGGGATCAAGTTATAAAAATAATTGCAGATTTTAAAATCAAAGAATATATCATTTTTAGTTCTCCAAAATAAGGCTCATCTTTTAAGATTTTGAAATTTTTAATCCCCATAACTTTTCGATTTCAGGCAAGAATTCATTGATATTTTCTCTTGAAAATTAGGATTTTTAACATGAAGAAATCAGCCATTTGAGGATTTTATATTTTTGCTACTGAAAATGAACAATGATATATCAATCTGTTAATTTTTAAATCGGAAAAATTCTTGGAAAAATTATAAAAAAATTCTGAATAATCCCATCATTTGAAACAAGCATTCAAAAGTTGGACTGAGATTAGTTAAAAACGCGTGATCTAGAATAACGATACTCTCACCCATCCATAAATAAACGGTATCACCACTATATAAACATTATAGAATGAGTCAACCTTGTGATGGATTTCGATAAAAGAACCTATTCATTTCGAGAAATTGATTCAGAGAGAATGCCTGTCCGTTTATCAAGAAAAAAAGATTCAAGCAAAAATGTGGTGCATTATATGGATTTTTGTTATCTAAAATGCCTTGGCGAGAAATCCTCAACCGTTCAAGTCACAGAATGCACTTGCATTTTATGATTTAGTTTTTCACTTGATGGAGAATACAATAACTTCGTCATGTATGAAAATATGTAAAAAAAACTTTAACAACATGTTACTACACATGTATAGTAATTATAAAAGCTAAGGTCAACAGCTAATTGTGAAATTCGTTACAATTTCACACACGAGGGGAAATCCCTTAACAAGTTGCAATCCTAGGAGTTAACGAGGAGAGATAGTGATAACCAAGCAAGTCTTGTGTAGTTCTCTTGAACTATTATCTGGTTAGTTCTGGGAACAATTACTCTTTGTGTAATCACATTTATAATTTAATAACTTGACACACACATTAAATCTCAGCTTCTATTCAATAAAATGCCCTTACAATACACTGGGATGCTATACAATGCATGATGGATTGGTATTATTGCAAAACAATGGTCATTTTGCGTTCAATTAACCATTATCATTACAACGTATGAGAGTTATTTTATTTGGTCTTATTTGGAAGAGATGCAATAATTCATTAGAGAAATATTTTTGAATAAAAAAGGGAGAACCATTTCATGCCAGGTGGGATAGATGGAATCAGGATCATGTATCGAAAAATTAGAGATTTATTGTAAGAAGTTTTAAAATAAACGGAATTAAATATAAATTTAATAAACATTGCTCATCTTGTAACTAATAATATGATCTGCTAGAATTCATTTGAAAGCTATTACATTTCCAAAGATGTATCCTATGGGATACAATAGACATGAGAGTCTAAATGTCTTATTTCAAAATGCTTTCTCTGATGAATTTTTAAACTTATTGGCCCTTCCCAAATACTAATTTTCCAACAAAGATTAGAATCATTACATCTATGTATTCCTTCCTCCAATGCCATCACAAAACATGTAAGAGTCCATTTTTTTGAAGAATTTATGATGTATTCGGCACATGTTTAGCGGGAGAGCTGATTTTTTATTGAAGATTTTTTCTCATTCAATAAATCCCCTCCATGAGTAAATATGAAGACAAGAATCAATTAGTGTAGTTTTCGATACCTTTCATGTGAAATAAGTATCAAGTTATTTTCTCTTTAAAGACCATTCTCAGATTTCAGACCTAATCCGCGCAATTCAAATGGGCAGTGAATAACGATAAAATCCATGAAATGCTATTTCCCTCCCTCATGAGAATATTATTAAAGTTGATAAATCCTATACAGATCTATTTAGTTGAGAAGAAATGGAAATAGTTTGAATTTTTAAATTGCTATACCTTTTTTGTTTAAGTTCAAAATTTGATAATTTTTTCATTCACAGTTATTTTTAAACTATTCTAAACTTGAATGTGATATACCAACCGCTCTATCAAATCTGAACAGAAAAGAGGTTGCTGAAATCAGACTCAAAACTTATTTGACATTTACCCAATGATCTATAGATTAATCTGATGATCTTCAATCTAACGTTAATAACACTTGTGATTTAACAGTTTGATAACCTTTAATGAAATAATATTCCACATTCTTTCAAGCAGCAACTTTATAGATTGAAACGAGAGAGATCCAACTGAATAACTATGGATGAACTTTAAACTGATCCTTGTGTTTATCACCACTTTGGTTGTGTAGAGGATCAAATTTTCTTAAATGACTTTATAATCTCTGTTTAGTGGGTTAAGAGAATGAAGTAATTTCTAGCTTCTAGGAAAAGTGTAACTTTTATGATACATCAGTAATCTTAATTGCTTAAGAATAGTTTATTTATTGTGAGATAAGAAAATTCATAAGGAGAGAATTCTCTGGCTGTTAAATTTTACTGGTTAATCAATATTGCTATCCATTTGTCGTATTTATTTCAAGTCTCTCGGAATAATTGTGAAATGCCGACTTTCATTGCCCAAATCAATCAAAGAAGCTATTAGAGAGAGAAGTACATTCCTAAAGCGGAGCTATCAATACCAAAAGTCGCCTTTTTACTCTCCTTAGTTGGCTGAGAATAGGACAAAAGAATCCAGTCTACTTAAGTAATTCATTTGATTTTGAGCTGTTTTGCCGTTGATTTAACATTTCACCAAAAATGAAGAAACTTCGTTTTAAAATTTAGAACCTTGGTGATTTTTGCATGATAATTTACTTGCAACCGTCTTGGGACATGGTCAAAGAATTAACTCATAAAAATGTATTATGAAATAGAATTTGGCTATCTACTCTCTAAGCTTACTTTTATATGATTGGTTCTAATTAGTCGCACTTTTGGAAATAGGTGATTGTTATTGGCTGATGAGGGGTGAGAATTTGGAAATAGTTTCTCAATTTCTCAATACTTGAAAAAGGTAATCAGTTGCAAAAAGAGGCAAAAATACAGTCTAATTATTCATCAATTCTGAGAACTTTATACATCTTAAAATTTACAAATATTTCCAAAAATCAAGAAAATTTATATATTATGATGAAAACCGAATTTTTATATAAGGGACTTTTCTGGGGTCAAAAAACTGACCAAAGTTATTATTCGACAGACTATTTTGGGTAGCCCTAATTATGAGCTAAATTAGAAGTAAAATTAAGATAAATTCTATTTTTAAAGAAAAATAGAACCAATTTACTAAAAAATTAAACAAATCTTCACAATATTTTTTGAAGGGGCTTTTCATTTTAATTTATTCATCCCAGCCAATAATTTACCTACTTTTAACACATCTTGGTGGCCTAATATCATCGTTGAGAAATTACCTTTTTAGCTCAAAGCTGATCGCAAAGGGCTGATAATTGTGACACACTCTCAATTCAAAGAGTCTCCAGCGAGAAATGTGACATTTATCAAATGAACACTTCTACTCGTTACTTTCTAATCGGCCACTCCCCCCCCCTTTCTCTATCTCCCACTCTGACTCGTTTGATAAATTAGATCCCATGGGGCAATTTATCAACTAATTTGGGGGCGAATAAAAGATATTTTAGATGCATAAATTCACTTCATTTCTCATGTCTATATATATTATATCTCAATTCAACAAATGATTGCTAATATTTGAGAGTAGTTCTCATTCAAAAGGAGTGGATAATTAATTTTCCTTCTACCAAACTTGAATGGTATTCGCAAGTTTTCTCCAAACACCTTCCCTTAAACTTGATCGTTCTTCCTAATACTACAAAGAATTGTTGAAAGACGAAGAACACAAGAAGATGAATATTGGGGAGGAGGGAGTGCTCACTTTTTTGATCAGTAGGGCATATTTTTACTGGTAATACAGTTTTTCATTCTCAACACATATCTGTGGTCAGTTTTTTTCCAAGCTATTCCCTTTACAATATCCACGCGCATATTTTGAAGAATAAAAAATTATAATCCATAGAAATATTTGTCAAAAAATATAAATTTTTGAAAATAATCTTTTAAGAAAATTCACTCAGAGTTGTTTCTATCCGCATTAATTCAACATTTCTTAATTTTAATAAAAATAGTATTTAAGGAATAAAAATAGTATGAAAAACGAATATATTCCAAAATGAAAAGAATATTTCTAGTTGCCCTATTGATCAGGTATATCCTTCCTCTACTTTTGAGTGTCACCAAGTTAATTGCGATTAGCAAGTTATTTCTTGTTTCGTAAAATTTGATATTGCTTATTTTGGCTCCGTTCAGAAAATAATTTTGAATTTTTCTCAAAAACAATACTTTTGAATTTTATTTTTAACGAGTTATTTAAAAATCTCAGGTAGCAAACACTATCAGAATCAAAAATGCGAACACAAGGAACCAGTAAATCTTCATTCTGGCAATAAACATTTAGGTTTTTTTAAATTATTCTTATATTTTTCCAGCTCAACTGGATCATTGTTATGTTATTTTAGTCCCCACAAACGTTGACGATTTATTACTGCAGCAAATATAAGTAGGAAACTGTAATTTGACCGAGGCAAAAAATAATATTTTTACGCTGAATGATACTCAAAACCCCGTTTAAAATTTACAAAAGCGCATAGCGTATATTCAACTTATTGAGACGATAAACTTATTTCAAAATGAGTTACTCACATTTCCAAGTTTGCCGTTGGGTTTAAATCCTCCTCGGTGTGGAGGGGAGAAATCCGGTATTGATTTGTACTTTAAAAATAAAGAAATTTGATCATTTTATTCGTTCAATGCAAGGAAAGAAAACCTCTTCCACTCAATAACACACTGTCAAATGAACTGCAATTATTAGTTTGTACAAAATGAGGAACAATAAAAAAGTACTTGGTGCATATTACACAGCAGGATATATAAAGTAATTTATTATTTTCAACTTTTTCCCCCCTTATTGCTTGTTGAGTCATCGGTAAGGGAAAACCAAAAGTCATATTTTGCACATTTGCATTTTTTCATCAATTTTATAGTTTTCACAAGTCAATCAACATTTCAAAAGGGGAACATTTAACAGTTGTCAAGGTTTGTTAATGAGATCTGAATGCAACAAAAACTTTAGAAAATACAAAAAAAAACATTTTTTTCAGGCTATATTTGAGGACGAAACGATTGATTCTTAAAAGTTTTTATCCTTCAGACATTTTTTATGTGTGGAGAAAACTAGAGAACAGTGGAAGATCTATTGCACGGGCTTCAATAGTGTGCTCTAGTATTTGCACACTTGAATTTCATTTATTTCAAGAGTGGCCATTAGTCATTGATTAGTCAATGGAAAAAGAGTATGAAATGGCTTCATTACAGAATGAAGTTGAGATTCTAGAACTAAATGGGATTTAAGCTTGTTGAGAGAACATTTTTTGGCTGATTCAAGGACAAGACTTTTTTCAAATTGTTTAATTTTTTTATAAAACCCCCTTTAGTGTTTAAGAATCGGTTGGGTAGTTTTCTCACATGGATCCCGAAGACTAAATTGGATTTTATGATTCCTATGGGGACTTCTTCTTAGAATAAGTCTTATAATTTCATCAAAAAATAATGAGAATGAAATTTTTTTTTTCTATTTTGCTAGAGATTATCAAGCAAGTTCAGGATTACTAAATCGAGACAACGAGTTTGTAAGATGGCTGGAATATAATAGATTTCTCTCTTGGGACAAAAATCCCCATTTTCTCTGCTTTGTTTAGACTAATTCGATATATTTCGACTAGATTTCAATAGAACAACATGGCCGAGACGCTAAATCCATACATCTCTCCCATCACCCCACACAGCTAAGCTCCAAATGAAGGGAATCTTTCTACTTTCCTTAATTAATCCAACATAAACTAGAGCGTCAACTGAATTTGGGAGATTTCGATTTATTTCTAAGAATAAAAGGATTTACCAAAAGGTCTTCCAAAATAATGCTCATATTTTGGTTAATTCATTTTTAAGAAAGCATCAAAATACCATTTTATAACTGAAAAGTGGGAATTTCATAAACACCATCAAAGAGGCCTTCCGTTAGATGTATTTATATAATTTTTCAATTAGATTATCAGATAATTAAATATTTAAAACTATGTTGAAAATTTATTTTTTTACTGAAAAATTGTCCAAATATTATTTTCAAAAATGAAGAGATTTCGACCTACGGAGAGACTAATTATCTTCGTGAGTAAATACTACATTAGAGAGGAAGACATTGGATAAACACGTAACGTATTGATTAATGATTCATTGATTTTGAAATGAAGATGAGAAAAACTTCGATTAATTAATTCAAAGTAGCTATTTCTCTGAAATATATTTACTCTACTTCGATTGCAAAATTAATACTATAAAAGTTGCCGAATCCTGTCTATAGCGTTCGGTCAATGTACCACATTGAAATGAGAATCAATTACCCATGGGAATAAATATTTTTGCTGTTCAATTCAAATTTTGCATTTTATTTTATGAATTCACCAAGATTTTTATAGATTAGTCAAAAGTCTGAAAAATGGTGTTTTGAAAAAGAGAGGTTTTTTTGATTAAAATATATTTTTTAACTGAAAAGTTCTGCATGACTTGAAGGAATGCAGTTCATACAGAGAAGCAGGCTGCACACCGAAAAATAACATGATGATAAACAATAAAATCTCCCTCACTAGTGTAGTTAGAGACAGGTTTAATACGATGGATATTTTATGGGAGAGCTAATGAATAAATCTACTTAAATGATTCATTAACTAAACGCGAGACAGTTTAGTTGGGAGAAAGAAGACGAAATGAATTTGAATTCTCATTTTCATCAGACTTGCCTTCTCTGAAACATTTCCTGTTCTATCTTTACATGATTTCCCTTTATCCCAGAGATGTGTATAGAAATGCTCATCAAACTTGAATGTTCCACGCTCGATACTTCTGGAACAAAGGACATTAGATCAAAAAAATGATCAAAATGTATTTTTAGCTACCAAGAGATTAACTTTGTTTTTACATGGCTAGGAACAGTGAGTCATGGTTAGGGATGGGGTATCTTTTGAATGGCTATAAATCACTGACCAGCCATATTTTGATGAGTATGCATCCACTGATAAAAAAAGGTTAATTTCTTGACGCCATTCTCTGACGCCCGATAATTCATTTTGAAGATTATAGACGATTTCTAAAATGGCTGTTTACTTGGTTGGAAGCTATTGTCTAATAATAGAAAAGATGCAAGACAATTTAGTTTGTCCATTTAGATGGAGCTGTGAAATTATTAAATTTGAGATTTTTTTGTGATTTTTAAGATTCAAGATTCAACACTATGAATGAATAAAAGAATTGCAAAAAAAATTAAATAATTTAATTCGCTCAACTTCTCTAGTTTTTTTCTTCAAAATAAAGGCCTTAAAACTTTGCATTTATTCGCAATAATTTGGAAAAATTTTAAGCTTTTCAAGTTTCTCAAATTTGAAAAATATATATTAAATCAAACGGATCTATTAAAATTTAGAGAACGGATATGCACTTAAATCATAAAAATCTCAGGTTGAAAATTTATTTGGATTTAAGAAAAATAACTTGATTTTTAAATTTTGCTAGTAACTGAATTTGGCTGTTAAAAAATGTAGCATTTGCTAAAATCGGTTACCAAGTTAGATTTTTCCTTGGAAAAATAATTTTATACGTGAAAGTTTGATCGTAGAATTGCATCGAGTTAGACTTGAAAGGGGATCTTAGAGAGATCAAAATTGGAGTATTCTCAATGTGAATTCGAATATAAAAAGTTTCTGAGTGAACGGTATTTGCCGCCAGCATAAGCACTACTCATTAATAGAAAACGAATTTTTATTGAATTAAGTGATGAAGATCCACTCTAGCACATGGATCTCTACATAAGAAGGGTTTTCAATTAGCTCTTTAAGCAAAATTTATCTGGCAGATGACTCATCTACTCAATGTCTTTTAAATCTACTAATAAGTAGTGCTTATGCCGGCGGCGAATACCGTTCTTTCAGAAACTTTTTATATTCGAATTCGCATTCAGAATACTCGACAAGTCCTCAAACTGCCTGATCTAGAGCACCTTTTTTTCATTCAGTACTGGCCTATTCCCCAGAATCAGATGCGGTCAAAAGAATTACAAAATTTTAGAGAAAATTAAATCTATTTTATTTTCCTCGGAAAGCATCCATGTCTAATTTTCTTCGGAGGCATGGGTAAGGGGCGAAACATTATGAGACTATAGGACCTATTCGGCGGCTTTGGCGGGTTGGTCATCGGAAAGTCGGTAAACTCTTCATCTATCGATGTGTCCTGTGCGTCCTCTTGAATTCTATCACTCACCATGTTGTATTATTCATTAGGTTATATGATATTCACAAATGTAAGCACTTTTGATGTTTTGCTGTTTACTAAAAGCTTTGATTGTCAAACAACTCTAATTGTGAAATGATACATTCTGTTGCAGAGTGAGAGAGAGAGAGAAAATGTTATAACTCAATGATTCCTTGATGATGAGTTAGAAGAGAGTAGAATAAAATCTTACAACCACAGCTAAAAGATGCATACACTCATTATAATTGTATAATGATCTCGGAGAGTATATAAATTCGAAAATCAATCAACATGAGGCTGATATAATACTACACGTGTTAACAGATCAATCAATAATCAACTCATTCAACTTTTTTGATATTGTACCTTGGTAGTTTCATTTTCTCTATATTCTTGGGAGTTTCCATCTCCTAGGCCCTTAGTGTGACACTTTATCTCTGACGTTACCATTCTTTTTGATCCTCCTAGGCCCAAGCATAGAAGAATTAAAATTTAAGAATTCTTTTGTAGATTAAAATTAGTGAGGCAAATTCAAAAGACATTTTTGAACAATTTCGAATGTTAATTAGAAGTTAAACGTTAAAAGTTATATCAGTTTCTAGATTTAATAAAATTCAAAATTAAGAGAAAAAAGTTATGCCCCCTGAGTTGAAGTTGCAAGATCATTTCATTCTCTAGAGTGTAAGAGATCGATTTTCTAGATCCGACTTGACTCATCTGATCCAATCGCAATGCAAATTACGAGTTTTTCATAAAAAAAAAATCGAGAATAATCACTAGAGCAACCAGAAAAATACTTTTTTTTTCAAAATAAATGGCAAATTTTGGGTCAATGCGGATGCATAATGTCAAAGTTACATCGGTTTTAAGATTTTGGAAAATTTAAATTTGGATGATTAAAATGGCATTTTGTTGCCAGCCTAACTTTGAAAACCTATATAATTATAACTAGAGATAATTGAGAGAAGATAATTACACCAATCAAAAGCTCATTCCTTTGTCTATAAAATGTGATAAATTTTGAGTTTTATGGATGCGTTTTTCTAGTAGTATTTTCAACTTTTTCTTAACGGGACACCAATGTCCCAAAGGGTTAAAGAAAATATTATATTTAATACTTTATTTAGAAACATGAAAAATACATGGTGCTTCAGATTTTCCGGAGTGAAAGATTTGTCATCTAGGTATTAAACTGAAATAACTAGAATGAAAATTTTTTATACTA